>JABSTR010001447.1:0-38689 GCA_013339765.2 Haemaphysalis longicornis | reverse complement strand
CATCAAGACAGGGATTGAGGTCAATCCCTGTCTTGATGAAAACGAAGCAGTGATTTATGTTAGCTCTGTGATCGTGTAGATATGTTCGAGTTTGCAACTCTCTCCTATAATTGTCTTTGGTGCGAGAAGATTGGTAAACAACGTGGGAGTCTTCACGAGCTGGTCGCTTGCTTTTTACGCGAACTTGTGTGCTTCCAGGACGCTTTTACCTGTTAGGCCTACCGCCAGCTTGCAGACATGCCTTGCTGCCAAGCCAATGCAATTGCACTGCCACCTGCCATGATTTTCGATCTTACTTATCGTCGGTGAGCAGCTGGCAGGTTTTATGCAACGTGTCACGTCACTAGTGCGGCTCGCATCCTTAAGAATGCTAGGAACACAGTCCGGAAGCAGCGGAGCACATTCCCCTCTCAATTTTGCCAATCCCACAGGCCACACTCCTACTAGCTCGATACGTACCTCAGCTAGCCCCGAGCGCACTTCAAGCCGTGAGCTCCAAATCTACCAACCTCATGAAAAAGGGGATAGTCAGTATATAACCGCCATCAGGAACAATTGCCAATAGAAACGCTGCAGGATGGCCAGAACAACTCGGCTTTATCAACCACGCCAGAGGAAGATGTATCTCGCCTTTTTGGGAGCGACATTGTAGAGCTATCGACCATTTTAAGCGATCCAGGCAACAAAATACCTGTCAGTGCCCGAAGGAAGGTACTCGAAACTTTCGAGAGATTGCAGCGCAGGATGATAGTGTTATGCATGCGGCTCTCACGTTCTGAAGGCCAGATCAAGGAACTACGCACTCAACTTGCGGATCCTCTTCGCAAGAATGCCGAGGCCCAGGATCCCCCACTCATCGCGAAGCAATCGTATGTGGAGGCCATACGCAGTTCACAAGCGGCTATTCATTCTGGCAGTTTCTCGTTGCCTGTGCCGCGTCCATTTAATTATAAGGACAATGAAGCGGCTGCTAGACCCTCAACTCCAACGAACAACCCAAACTACGTTCTACTCCTCGCTCCTCTCCTTCCAACAGTTAATCCAGGCCCCGAGATTACTGCCATGCTCAAAAATACTTTTGGCAATGACCCCTCGTAAATCGGAGTGAAGCAAGTAAAGCTCATCCCCACACGCTCTGGTCTGACAGTCGTATCAGCCGATCAAGCTTCAATAGGCAACCTACAAAGGGCGATAGAATCCCATGCTCACCTAAAGACTGCCCTGAAGACATCCCGACCTCCCCGCCGTCCACCTCAATTCAAGATATCTGCGGTGGACCCCAGTGTAGTGCCTACGTTGCTAAGGAGTAACATAAATGCCAGAAACAATCTCAACATTCCTGAGCAAGAGTTCAAGCATCGTACATATTTCAAAGACCGGTCTGGTAATAATGTGCACATTGTAGAAGTATCTCCATCGGTCTATAGATTATTGAAGCACAGGGAACGAATCTTGGTGGGTTGGACTTCTTGTCCAATTAAAGAAAACTTCTATGTGGCTGCCTGTGATAAGTGCTGCACATACGGACATGTCGCAACAAGATGCAATGCGCAGATTCTTTGCTGTGCGTACTGTGCGGATTCTCATGCGTCGGCAGAGTGCCCAGTGACTGATTAGGAAAAAGTGGTGTGCAGGGAGTGTCGAGCAGCGGGTCGGCGGTTCGAGCACGCTTTAATTGCGCCATCTTGCTGCACGGTTGCGTTTCGAATCTCTAGGCTAAAAGCGAAAACAACTTACGACCTGCCTTCTACGACCGGTCTCTGCGTTCCATCCACCGCCTAAAGTACTTTCACAAGCCCTTTCACTTCATTTATTTATTATGGCTACGCTAAATTTCCTGCAAGCTAACCTCAACCACACGCGCACTGCAACTTCTCATTTAGTTGACTTCATCGAGGCGCATCACATTGATGTGGCTTTTATTTCTGATTCATACGCCCGGGGGTCAACTGTACCAGGAGTGCCGCACCATTACTTCACGTTTTTTAATCAGGAGGCTCCTCATTGTATGATTTTATCGCCTCGACGAAACTTTGACGTCTTTCCTGTTTATTTGGCTCCTTACGTGGTTGCAATCAAAATACAACACAAGGAATTTATTATACTTTTGATTGCTACATATGCTGCGCCGTCTGTTCCACTAGATTACATACTCACTTCACTGAATTATGTCATCGAGCGCTACAATTGTGTCAATATGGTACTGGAAGGGGATTTCAATTTCGAAACCCCTTGTGGGGTGGCACCGTATTAAACACTCGTGGTCAGCAGTTAGCAGATTTTTTGCTTGCCACAGGACTGCAGCTACTGAATGATCTGACATCACCGCCGACAATTCTGAATCAGTATGCAGAGTCGTGGATCGACCTGACGATGGTGCTTGGCCCTCTTTGGGAAGGTGGTCATCATTGGAAAGTCCATGACACGCCTTCTCTGTCAGATCATCGCCTAATCGTTTTTAGCCCTCTGTCAGTTACATTTCCTCTTAAAAGACGCCTAACGAAAGCGGCTACACGTCACATGACTGAGCACTTGACAAGTGATCCTTGGTTTCACGATATAGATCCGCTATGCTTTGCCACGCCCGAAACCCTCGATTCCGCAGCTGATGCATTTTATACAAAGTTTGATCGTGTCAAAAAGAAGTACGAGAGCGTCCCAAAAAACACAGTGGAAACATGTGGTGGACCGATTCCCTTGCTAAGGAGAGGTCTGCAGTCCGTGTTCTACGTCGGCATTTTCAGCGATTCAAGGATGCGCTTCAACGAGCACATCTCAAGTTTACCTATTACAAAGCCCTCAGTGACTACAGGATTCACATAGAAGAAGCGAAGGTCACTGCAGTAAGACAGGCGTGTTCATGGGAAACAAGAAGAAGCTTATTCGGGCGTCCCTTTGAAGCCGCGTTTAGCCGCTATACAGTTCCAACAGTATTGCCTCCTCTTCTGCAAGCTGACGGCAGCTCTACAACTGGCACCATACAATCTGCCGACCTTCTTCTAAAGACACTTATATCAGAGGATACGAGGGAGAGTGATACGTTGGCTCACACGTTACGCACGTTACGCACGTTTGTTGCCCACACACCATATCAGCGGATCACCAAGACGTCTACTTCACCCAAACCGAATTACGAGCAGCCGCCCGCAGCCTGAACCCTAATTCAGCCCCTGGATTTGACGGCATTACTACTCGTATGACTCAGCTATTAATTACCCACATTTCCCCATTCTTCCTCAATCTGTTTAACACCTGCCTTCAGCTTGGACACTTCCCGTCCCAGTGGAAAATTGCCCGGGTTACGTTCCTTTTAAACCTGAAAGGCCACGACATCAACCCTCGTCATACCGAACAATTTGTGTTACATCTATGCGGGGAAGCTGCTGGAGAGGATGCTAAATTCCCGTTTATACTTCTTTCTTCATCAATCTGGTCTCCTCCATCCTCACCAGTATGGTTTTACTAATGGGAAGAATACGACAACTGCCTTGGTGGATCTCCGTCGCTCCCTGCAAGAACGCAGGGATAAAGGTGATTTATCTTCGGTCATATCTTTGGACTTTGCCGGCGCCTTTTACTCAATTTGGCATCCAGGGGTTCTATATTTCTTCCGGTCGCAAGGCCGCCCTAGCAATATATACCGGCTATTGCATTCCTATTTGGAGGGCCGACCAATGTCATTTCTTTCCCACTCCGGAAGCATTACCCAAGCAGCTACAAAGGGAAGCCCCCAAGGTTCACCTTTAAGCCCGCTTTTATGGAATGCTTATATCCATGGTCTGCTCTCTCTTCCGATGCCAGGTAACGTATATCTTCAGGCATACGCGGATGACACGATCGTTGTCATACATGGCCAAACGCGAAGGCAGCTTGAGACAGTGGCTTGCCAAGCCTTGGAGAGAATTACCACTTGGAGCAACAACGCCAAACTTCGGATTAATCCGCCGAAATGTTCCTGCTTACTGGTTTGGAGAGGAGAACGAGGAGCAAGCCGAAAACACACAGTGAGTTACGGGACGTCGTTACGATATGTGCCTGACATGAGGCTCCTTGGGGTTGTTTTCGACAACCATTTAACCTTTGTCGCTCACGTTAATCACCTCAGAACCATCGTCGAAAACCTTGCGGTCTCTATGATACGCTTCAGTCGTATGCACACAATTGTAAATAGACAGCATCTTCGCCTATTACATCATTTGGTTGTGATGCCAGCCGTTTCGTACGCCGCTCCTGCGTGGTGGTATACGAGTCAACACTCCATGCTTCGGGCAAGAGTACGCTCGCTTCTCAGATCTACACTGTTTGAGGTCACAGGAGCGTACACGACAACAAGAACGGCTGCTCTAGAGGTAATAGGTAATACGTTACCTCTAGACATACACCTAGACATCCAAGTACTTATGTTTCTCCTGTTTTCTGAGCAGCAATCCATCACGTTCAACTCGATTAATTGCGAACCATCTGACGTAGACCTTCCCATTGACTCTCTCACTCATCCAGCCAGATGATTCGAATTAGCAGCGGGAGGCTTAATGCTTTCGATGCTAACTAAAGGTTACGAATCCCTGGCCTACACGCCTACACAGATGGGTCGCATACTTCTACTTCAGCTGGTGCTGGCTTTGTTCTTCAGCTGGTGCTGGCAGAAACTTGGAGGCTCACTAAGAGGGTTCAACTTAAATTGAGAACGACTCAGCGGGCAATGGAGAGGAAAATGATAGGTGTAACATTAAGGGACAAGAAGAGAGCGGTGTGGGTCAGGGAGCAAACTGGTGTTAAAGACATATTGGTAGAAATAAGAAGAAGAAATGGACGTGGGCAGGGCATGTAATGCGAAGGCAAGATAACCGCTGGTCATTAAGGGTAACAGAGTGGATCCCTAGAGAAGGCAAGCGTTGCAGGGGACGGCAGAAAGTTAGATGGGCAGATGAGATCAAGAAGTTTTCGGGAATAAATTGGTCACAGTTGGCACATGACCGTGGCAATTGGAGAATAATGGGAGAGGCCTTTGCCCTGCAGTGGGCGTAGATATGCTGGTGATGATGATGATGATGATGATGATCATTTTAAGTGCGAATGCACTTCTTAAGCGAGCCTGAAGCGTCCGCCGCCGTCCGCATAGCAACAGCTGCGGGTGCGCGCGCTCCCGTCTTCCTTGGCAACGGGGAGATGGCCGCGCGCTGCCTGGCCGCTGACATGGCACATACCCACGTGGGGGATTGGCCAGGAATCTCCTCGTCTTCCTTGGCAACGGGGGGAGATGGGCGCGCTCTGCCTGGCCGCTGACATGGCACATACCCACATGGGGGATTGGCCAAGAATCGGGCGTGAGAAGGGCTAATGCACCCGCTTAAAGGAGTACTGACACGAAATTTCAAAGATGAGATCCGCTCTTGCAATCAAGTACAACGACAACACAAATAGGTGTCTGTGATTAAATGCATCTTTCTTCCTTATGTTGTGTGTGTGTGTTGTGATCTCTCTTTCGCGAACATTACCGAACCGCGCAAATTCAACTCGTGCATTCGCACTTTCACATTCTTCCCCTCGGGGAAATGCGGGGAATTTTTTTTCTCATCTACAAATTGGTTCCTACAAAAAAAATATTTTTGGGCTATCGCTCCTTTTTATTTATTTTTTATTGGCTGTTAACCTGCCATAGCTTGGCTGGAGCGGGTATCGTTTTTGTTTTTTTTATTATGTGGAACACGAAATTATACAGGGTGTCCCAGCTATTATGCACCGAGATTTAAAAAAAGAGTAAAGGCGTAACTCAAAGAAAACCTAGTGCATAATGTTTGCAATACTGTGAAGAAGCGGAGAGTATTTTTTTCGTTAATGAGACTTAATTAACAAATTGTAAATAATTATCTAACTCGAGAAATACTGTCTTAATCACTAAAGTGTCAATGAGGCACTTGTAGGTAACCACGAGGGGCATCTAACTGCGGTATTTTCAGCGATGAACTAATTGCGTACACATTTCTTCTGACTGATAAAGGAAACCCGCGAAATATGAAAAATACCACGTGACGGCGCCTCCGCGCGCACCGTAAAGCAACGCCCTCAAACAGGCTGCCTCTGAGTTAGCCAGAATGAAATAGACAAAAGAAAGAAAGAAGAAATCGCGACCGAGTTTGTTCCTTATCTGCACACGCGTCCCGCGAATCTTGTTGCTGCTGCTCCTTCCATGCATGCTGTTATCAAGGTGATGCGCTGTCTCTTCGGGCGGGTAACACGCGAAGCAGTTGCTTTCAATCAGCTTTGTTTGGGGACACTGCTTTACAATGCGCGCGTAATCGTCGTCACGTGGTATTTTTCATATTTCGCCGGTTTTCTTTATCAGTCAGAATAAATGAGTACGCAATTAGTTCGTCGCTGAAAATAGCGCAGTTAGATGCCCCTCGTGGTTAGCTACAAGTGCCTCATTGACACTTTAGTGATTAGGACAGTATTTCTTGAGTTAGATAATTATTTAAAATTAATTAATCAAGTCTCATTACGAGAAAATTACTCTCCGCTTATTAACAGTACTGCAAACATTGTGCACTAGGTTTTCTTCGAGTTACGCGATTTCTCTTTTTTAAAATCTTGGTGCATGATAGCTGGGACATCCTGTATAAAGGAATAAAGGGGTTTGTAATGAAGCTTTAAACGTAGCACATGCACTGTTTCCCGACAGCGACTTTGGAGGTCTGTCAAGGGGGTTTTAGGCTCTACAATGTAGTGGACTGGAAACGTGCGCTAAATGATGCTGTAGGAGGCACGATACCCCGACAGGTGCTTGCTAGATAATAACGCTGTCAATAAGGGCACCCAGAGCCTCACGAGAGAGCCCGCTAAATAGGTCGAGTGTGGAGCAACGTCGTCACGGCGGAGGTATTGTGTCCACTGTCCTTTAGCAGTGAAACTGCAAGCGAGTTGGCGGCAGCCCTCCGCTGGCTTCGTGGCGTAAGAAAGCGGTGCACACTCTGAAGTCTCTGGTAGGTAGGGCAACGTTCTTTAGAGTGTACAGGGGTTCGCGTCCGTCTAGACGAAATCCTAGGTGAAAATCTGTAGTGGTGTGAGGGGCTTTATTTTACGCGAGACATCGGGCAGTACGAGGCCCCTGTCCTAGTAGTAGCTTGGACGTAAATGCCGAGCATGTCCCGTAGTGTACCACTGAAGCGTTGAGTCAGACCATTTGTCTGAGGGTGGTAAGCAGTAATAGCGCAATGCAGAATACTGCGTTCCTGAGCAGTGCTTCAACAACTTTAAGTAAAAACACACGCGCCTTCACATAAAATCTCGCGAGGTTGTTAATGTCGGAAATTGAAGTACCTGAGGTGAAAAGAAGCTACGTGTTCTGCTGTGGGCGCTGGCCACACAGTAGCCTTGGCAGAAGACGTCAGGTAGTAACTATCTACAAAGATGCACCGGTTTCCAGCAGCCGGGCATGGCAGAGATGCATGGAGGTCTATGCCAACACGGTCAAAGGGCTTTGCTGGACAAGGGGGTGGTTGTAAGGGACCGAGTCAAGCATCTCCCAGGGACTTACGGTGGTTGATTATGACACATGGCACGACGTTTTCGCGAACGAAGTTGTACATGCCACTCCAGTAATACGGTAAACGAACCTGATTGTACGTCTTAAAGACCCTCACCCCCACCCCAGCGTAATTGCATGTTTCGTCGGCGTGAAGGCACGCACAACTGTCAGTACGGCGATGGCGACAGATTACAAGTAGCGATTTAGGTCCGTCAGATAGTTACGCCACTAGCGAAGGCCATCTCGCTCTGTGATGTAAGAAGCTTGCTTGCGAGAAGCACACCATTCTTGGTGAGGCAACGCTCCTGAAAGGAAGGAAGTAGTAGAAGAGATGCACGGTTCCTTGCGTTGGTCAGTGATGATATCTTCCAAAGAAAGACACGAGAAAACACCGTTATCAATCAGAACTCCCGCAAGCGCAGGAGGAAAAGGGGAATGGGACAGAGCCCTACCGTCTTGATGTTTACAGCCCACCAGAAAAATGACGCGTGAATGAAACTCTTAAAGCTGCAGAACACATCGTTAGGGCTGCCGCATGAATCCTTTGAACAGGACAGCCACCAGAGAGCATGGTGGTTCCTAACGATGTCAAAAGGTCAACTGAACTACTAGGGCCCAAACCTGCCAAGCGATCACACACTAGCGAGTGTGAGTGATTTAATAGACTTTATTTGCCCAGTTTAGATTTTCGAGACACTTCCTTGCCGTACGGAGTGTTTTATTCCACCAGGGCCAGCCTGCGATTCGCAAAGACAGCGCCATACCCGTTAATGCCAGGCTTGAGTTGTGCACGGACTGCAACGCATTCGTGTATTTGCATGTCTGCTCCTGGATCAAAGTGCCGAATAATAGGTGAAAAAAAAACATGTAAAAAAATCTCACCTGAAACTTTTACTAGCACTGAAGGTCCTCGCTTTACCGTAACTCAGTACAATCACTCCCATTACCTTCTGAAAGACTCATGACTCATTCAGTGCCATCTGAACTTCACCTTCAGTTTCAAATTGATGAATTTCAAATAGTCATGCTAATCTGGAGTATCCCCGTTCTAGTCGAGGTAATCGGAAGCACGTTTATTATTCCGGGCGCCAACTTCTTTCAACCCATCACTTCACATGGCTGGCCAAGTTACCTATTTTTTATTTTGCAAGCATGCCTTTCAAACAACTTCGTTCACAAGCTCATAACTGGTTTCCACTACTCAATCATTACTTATAGCAAACTTCTATAGGTGGCTTTGAGATTAACAAGGTTTCCTTTTGGGGTTGCGAAGTAACACTGGATGTATGAACTTTCAGGTTTTCACATAAGTCCTTAGTGCTTTCGAGGAATGATTTTTAGACATGAACCTCAAGTTCCGCAGTTCCGAGCATGGAACTATAGATGGTTCGGCGTTCGAATGGCATATATTTAGAGCTCCAAACCTCCAATCTACACCTTTTCTAATCCCGGTATTCTGGTCTGAATTAGCGTGCACTGTTTCTCAAGAATTGAAAATTATGCTTTAGTTCTAGTTGGGTATTTCTTTACATGTACTGGTGCCGTAAAAAATAATAGGAACATGGCCTCATTATTTACAGGAATTGATTTTTCCTGAAAATGCTTCACTGCGTTGGTGTGCGTTTGAAGAAGTCCTCCCTAACTGGAAATGCTTCCTGTAAACCTATAGTAGCTATCTTAAAGGTAGGGAGACAAATATTTTGTGATATTCACAAATCCTCCTTCCGATTACTTATGATGGCACCTGTAAATAATAGCAAGTTCTAGTTTTTGCCTCCCCTCCCAAAGGGGTGAGAAGGAAAAAACTTTGAACATAAAGATTCTGTATATGCACTCAACGAAGAAACCCATTGCGCAGACTGTAACTCCGCAGCCTGTTGTGCTCCGTTGCATCCCGACAAAGAATATGCCAGGATTGTAAAAATTCTGCATAAATAACGAAAACAATCTTGTTGCAGCTTTACAAAAACTTGCGGCTTTATATTTATAACGTAGGAGTTCTTGGTAATAATGCCGGCATCCTGATTGCTAATATTTTGCTTTGTGAACTTTAACCTACGAAAAAAATAGTGTGTTTACACCGTGTTCTGTGCTCAAGCTGCACCGCAGGTGTTCAAGAGACAGAAAAAGCGCTCGCTGGGCTCCTAGGCCTCTGCTTGTGTTTGCGACAATAGAAACTGGGCGTTTGAAATGGCGCGACAGCGTTTGTGTTACAGGGATAGGCGTGCGCAATGCTGCCCCTTTAAAGGCGCGCACATGTCCCTACGTCATCAGTACACGTCATTTCACCGTTCGCAGGTGTTGGCCACGCAGGGGGTGAATATGTGGCGAAAGAAAGCGAGGACGCTGGGTCCAAACCTTCAGCCATTTCGCACGCCTCGTGCCTCGTTACTGGCATGCCCGAGGGAATATTGCTAAAGCAAGCGTAAGGCGAGTCAACATAATGCTTAAGAAAGAGAAGTACACCAAATGAAAATGTTACAGAAAAAAGTTAATTTTTTGACTAATTTACAGATGCCTGTCTCCATTTGAATACCCCGTAACTCCTTTAGGCAAGCTGAAACAACGTTATTATGGCAAGCTTTCAGAATTTCTTTGTTATCTCGTGCTGGTATAGCAATATTTTCGAGCTGTGACCCCGCTTCGTGGTTTTCGTAATCTTTTTTATGCCTCTCTTAAAAGACCGAGGCGCACAAGCACCAGGGGATTATTACGAAATGCTTGCGGATTATTGATATACTCATAGGTTATTGTTGTGCGCGAAGCCACAGAAAAGAGAAGTATAGCCACAAACCATCGATTTTGTCTTTCTTCTGTGTGATTTATTGCCTGCGTCTGGCCGAGCCCGTCTGTCTTACCTTTGTTCGGATGGAAACGTGGCTTCCTTGCCTTTATTTCCAAGCCGCGCTGACAACCTTCTAAGATAAGCACGGTGCTTTGTCCTATCGTCTCTAGACTAAAGCGTTCTTCGTTGATGGCCAGTGTTGCAAACCTAATTCGGCCGTGTGAGAAAGTACAGTGCGGACGGATAAATGCTTGTAGAGCAAACTCCGGGGCTTTGCATTTGCCAACGATCACTTTTGCGCCTGTCTCGATTGACTGCCTTTTCGTCGCTTCTGTATTTTTTAGGTTTACTGGGGAGGACATGTTCCATACAATACAACTTGTTACTGAGAGAACCCTGAATCGTTCTAAGATATGTGCCGTCTTGTGAAGGTGTCAGCTGCACTAATTCGAAACCGCCCGCACTTCTACAGGCAAGTGCTGCTGTATCCAACCGCAGGAAACCAAGGTATTCATTCGAGTTTGGACTGTTTTCGGAGTACGTGAAGGCAGAAGATGTCGTAGGCGCCACCATGAACAGCGATGCGACCATTACGAACGCTACCAATCATCCTGCGTTCTTCGGGAAGGCAGGAAGCCGCTATCATTTCAAATGTCACCCTCGGAGGATCCCGATGACTGGAAAGCGCAAGTCGAATATATCAGATATTTAATCGCTGGGAGAAAAGTATTTATTGAGGTAGCAGTTCTTCTACCTTGAATAATACGCGCGCATTTTTTCGAGGAACATGAGAGCTCTATAGAATCCTAGCAACATTAGGTGAAAATTTTTAGCGCAGCGTTCAACACGTTTGCACGGAAAGAGCTGGCCAAAGTGTCTTTGTATATGTTCACGCAACTCCCGACCGAAGGTGTTGTTTTGTTCATCAAAGACATTATAATATTCTTGAAGTGAGCTGTACCAGAAATGACGTAGGAAAAGAAGTTACTCTTCATAATGCCTGGAGTGATGGCAGAACTGATGGTTGAGCGAGTTCGTAATCCGCCGGAAACCGTCACTGAATTCGTGTGAAAGATAGTACAATTAAGAAGGCCCCGGAAATGTGTACTAAACAGTATAACCCCCACCTTGTTGGTACCACCAATGTGAAATATGTTCACGGCATGCGTATTACAACAGATGCACTAGGAGATATGATCCATACAAAGGGAGAAGCTGCGGAAGCGTTTCGTAACTGGCCGCAACTCAAAGTCGCTCCTCTGCGCGATGTGATTCATGGAGATGCGAACACGCAGCCGGGACGTAGGCTCTGTTGTTGTTAGCTTCTTTATTCAAAAAGGGAAGGCCGGAGGCCTTGTGGGGTAGCTGTAAGGGGAGGAGTCATGGTTAAAGCGGGCTCGTATGAGTTCGAGGTCTTTGGTAGGTGGCATCAATTTCTCACAGGAAAATTGTTCAGCATTGAATGGTCCATTCACTGCTGTAGGCCATCGCTATATAACTCGCGCTAGACCGCTCTTTGTGGTGAACCGTATCACAAGGTTAATGGTGTGTTCATACCACCGACCACCGACTGTCGTTCGCTGTGCTACACCTGCTTCGATGCCAACACACCTACAGTCGCTGATTGTAAAAACAGCTCAGTCTGCGAGATTTCTCGGTCGACGCACCGCGCCCCTTCGCCGGCCATGCACTGAAGCGAGATTGACGCGTACCTGTCCATGAACACCCGCGGCTCAGTGCACACTATTAAGGTTGCTCTATTAAAGAAAAAAACATTCCAACGCCGAAACAACGCACCGAAGACCAAGGTTTGCCGTGCGCCCACCTGACCCACAGGTGTACTCTGGGCGTTACCTACGAACTCGACAGCAGCCACAGCATGCCACGCCTCCCTGCAGAGATAAGCACCGTCAAAAAGACGGCTTATACAAATGCCTAGCAACCTAACGTGCACACGAACCAGCCGTGATATTACGGCAAGGCGCACCCCGAAACTTGACAACGACGTCCAACGTACAGATGGCGATTGACGCCTCTCATGTAGTACAACTTACTTCACACGTAAGCACGCTATTCTGCCATGAGCTTATCAATCATATCGAAGCTGAAAAGAGCTACGTCCAGCTGGGATGGTCATATATTCGCACAGCAGGAGGTGCCTTGGTCACGTCAAGTGGGGCGTATACATCAGGTGTCACAACCCAAAGAATCACGCCCCCTAGTGCGTTCGTCATACTCCCAAACTTCTCCTGCAACCTTCTTCTTTAAATAGAGATTGCGACGGGCAATGGTACAATATTTTAACTAAAGGCGAAAGCAAAAGCTTTTTCCGCTGGTCCTGCCACGGCGCCAAAATGAAGCCACGAAGATCGCTCAGCTTAAACGTTTGCCGATGATTATGTCGCCTTGCGTCGACATACCAGCCATATGATCGAACTATGCTGTAATGATGCCGTCATTAACACTGACGCTTTTAATTTGAGCGATGTGGCTAACTTTTTGATTGCGGTGTCACCGTCGCAAGAGGCATTGTGCGCTTGAAGCAAAGCTAATCCCATATTTTCATCATGAATTTCACTGTAGGGTATCAGCCTTTCCCCAAGGACGCATTCGGAGTGTGCCAGAGGATCACTGTCGCCGAATTTTGACAGGAACCGGAAGACGCCTTCCAGACTGCTGACTTATTGAGCGCGACCCGCCGCGATGGCTCAGTGGCTATGGCGTTGTGCTGCTGAGCACAATGGCGCGGGTGTCATTTCCGGCCGCGGTGGCCGCTTTTCTACTGGAGGCTGAAAGCAAATACGCCCGTGTCTAGGAGATGTCAGCGGACGTTGAAGATCCCCCGGTGGTCAAAATTATTCCGGAGCCCTCCACTACGGCGCGCCTCATCGCCTACGTTGCGTCGGCGCGTAAAAACGCACAATCAATCAACTTCGACATCTCCAGCGGGAACCCGGCGGTACTGCAAAAAACAAGAAACGTAGTGGGAAGTATTGTGCCGCTGCAGCAACTACTTTTTTCGACATCTACCTGATGTCACAGGCTTTTGTTAAGCGCCCAATAGAAGGTGAAGATGGTGCCCCACCAATGCGACCAAACCGCTATTTAGTTACAAGAGCGTAAGCTATTCGGGTAGAAGATGACGAAACATGGAGGGACGACATTATACAACCTTACAACCACCCCAACGTGGGCCCTGTTGCGTTTATAACAAAAAAAAAACATACGCCACTTAGGTTTTGCATTAAATACCGACGCCGAAGGAAATCACGAAAAAAGACGTGTATCCTCGGCGTGAACTCGACAATCAATGACGCCCAAGACCACCTTTTGTATGCAAGGTACTTCTTATCGATGCGTTTAAAGACTGCGCACTAGCACATTGAACGGCACAAGGCAGACATTGAGAAGACTGCGTTTCAACCCAATATAGGCTCTACGAGCTTAAGCTGTGCCATGGCGCAAACGTAAGGAGCAATGTATTTACTATGCAACTGTTCATTTTTGTTCAGGCCGGCCGGTGTCCACCGGTGCAGCATATTCACCCACTTTGGTTACGCGGTTTGCAATCATGGGATCTACAATCAGCGACGACAAAAAAATCGCGCCAATCCACCCCGTGGATGTGGTTGGAAAGCAAAGCTGTAAACGGCACCCATCACGGTTACCACTGCGACGCCACTTAAATTCACTCACATCGCTCTACAAATAGTAAAACCAGAGAGAAGTAAAATGCACTTAACCACACCATTTATTACTTCAAAGTGATATTCTTGCTAAGGTTAAATCAATGCATGAACGGTGTTTGGCTGAGTTGTATTGGTGTAGCACAAGAGTGGAAACTCTTTTCATAAAATTAAAGTAAGCTCCGACCCAGTGTTAGACGCTCTGACTTCTCCGTCTTGCGCCGAAACGGAAGCGGCGCGGTTTGCGGCAGAGGAGTAGGTGGAGGAGCAAGAAATACTTCTGTTCAGATTTCTGTACGGCCCAGAGTGCAGCCCTGGGGAGTGATTCCTTCTTCTGTGGGGCCCATATGCAGTCCGTGCGGCCTGTGTTCTGTCCACCCGCTGAAGCTGGGTACGCAGAGAGGGCCTAGACAGCAGCATCTCCCCTTGCGCTTGTTTAGGCCCCCTTAGGCCCCCTTTTCCCCTCTGTTTTCCCGGCAGCACTCCAAAGGGCCCTACATCCCTCCCCCCCCCCCCTTTTTTTTCCACCCCTTGCGTTCTGCGGCTTCGTATGCTTTTTGTGTCGTGTAGAACCTACGTTTGTTTGCTTGATACATCTTCTTGCCCCGCCCACAACTGAAATGTATTTAAACCCAACTGATCTGCACTATTTGTATCTTTGAAAAAGACCGGCCCCCGGTCCGAAAGTTTTTCGTTAGAATAAATGTTGTTATGTTTGACTTCTCTTTACAGACTTCTCTCATAGCCAGGCTAACCTCACCTTTTTTCTTACTATATATATAAATGATATATATATATATATACCTTTTTTAAAACAGATACGAAAGATAGGGCAGCCACTAATATAAATATATATATATATATATATATATACAGAAAGATAGGGCAGCCAACGGAGGCATAGGGTGTGTTAGGTAAGGCTCTTTTCTTTTTCAAAGGAGGCATAGGGTTGTGGTAAGGCTCTTTTCTTTTTCGTTTAATGAAGTAAACATTTTTTGTTAGTATATAGAAGAAGAAAGAAAGAAGAAAACACGCGCCCAGAGTGGGGTGACCGAACCCACGCCTTTATTACATACAGAAGAAAGAAAGAAGAAAAACACGCGCCCAGAGTGGGGACCGAATGCCTTACGCCTTTCGATTACATGTCGAATCTGGGCGACAATTGTTCTCCTTCACTTTGGCGACTGTTTCTCCTTCTATTATTATTTACTTTCTGGGCTATTTATTTTATCTAGAAGTGTATCTGAGGGTGGTAGCCAGCGCCACTTGAGGGTGGTAGCCAGCGCCACTCTGACTACACGGGGAGAAGGGGACCTTCTTCAAACCCCCGGGGCGTGACTCGAACGTCTACAGCCTGTCATGAGCATGAGCGGGTAAACGGCGGGAACCCTCTTATGCTACCTATGCATCAAGGCTGCCAAAACCGAGACCCTCGCTAGGCTTTCGCAGAATAATAATATAAGAAATAAGGAAATGAGGGCCGTTGAGGAAATACAGAAGATAGGGCAGCACTCTACACCGCCAAAGGAGGCATAGGGGTGTGGTAAGGCTCTTTTCTTTTTCACTACGTTTATTGAAGTAAACATTTTTGTTAGTATACAGAAGAAAGAAAGAAAGAAAAACACGCGCCCAGAGTGGGGACCGAACCCACGCCTTTCGATTACATGTCGAATGCCTTACCAATTCGGCTATCTGGGCGACTGTGTTCTCCTTCACTTTCTGGGCTATTATATTTACTATTAGAGTGTATTTGCTTGAGGGTAGAAAGGTAGCCAGCGCCACTCTGACTACACGGAGAAGGGGACCTTCTTTTAGCCAGCGCCACCCCCGGGGCGTGACTACACGGAGAGAAGGGACCTTCTTTTACACCCCCGGGGCGTGAGCCTGTCGAGCGTCTACGCCTGTAAACGGCGGGAAACCCTCTTAAACGGCGGAAACCCTCTTATGCTACCTAGGCATCAAGGCTGCCAGAACCGAGACCCTCGCTAGGCTTTCGCAGAATAATATAGTAAGGAAATGAGGGGCTCGTTGAGGAAATACAGAAAGATAGGGCAGCACTCTACAACGCCAAAGGAGGCATAGGGGTGTTGGTAGGCTCTTTTCTTTTTCACTACGTTTATGAAGTAAACATTTTTGTCAGTATACAGAAGAAAGAAAGAAGAAAAACACGCGCCCAGAGTGGGGACCGAACCCACGCCTTTCGATTACATGTCGAATGCCTTACCAATTCGGCTATCTGGGCGACTGTGTTCTCCTTCACTTTCTGGGCTATTTATATTTACTAGAAGTGTATCTGATGCTTGAGGGTGGTAGCCAGCGCCACTCTGACTACACGGGGAGAAGGGGACCTTCTTTTCAACCCCCGGGGCGTGACTCGAGCGTCTACAGCCTGTCATGAGCGGAAACGGCGGGAAAATAAACGGCGGGAAACCCTCTTATATGCCAGAACCGAGATCAAGCTGCCAGAAGGCTTTCGCAGAATAATATAGTAAGGAAACCCTCGCTAGGGGCTCGTTGAGGAAATCGCAGAATAATATAGTAAGGAAATGATAGGGCAGCATCAGAAAGATACAACGCCAAAGGAGGCATACAACGCCAAAGGGGTGTGGTAATATATATATATATATATATATATATAATATATATATATATATATATTATATATAGGCATAGGGGTGTGGTAATATATATATATTATTAATATATATATATATATATATATATATATAATATATATTATCTATATCTATATATATATATATATAGCTGTTTATTTATTCAAAATACCTACAGGCCCATCAGGGCATGGGGAGGGGGGGGGCAAAAAGAGCAGATGATCAAAAAATAACCAGAGAAGTTATGCAAAAACTAGATATATAATACAGCAACACGTCAGTGAGACCAGAGAAAAAGAACATGATAACAGCGAGAAAGAGTGGCAAGAAAATAAGTACAAGCAATAATAACATCTAGTGTGGTAGCCGCAACCGCAAAACAAGAAAAGAAAGAAAAAGAAAACCATCATAGTGCTAACAGAATGGAACGCCAGCGTTCCTTTTTGCTGGTTTTTCATGGAAAAATGCTTGTGGAGGTGGTTGCGGAATGTTTCTGGGTTAGTCAGCGCTACGATATTATCAGGCAGATCGTTCCACAACCGGATAGCACGTGGGAGAGCAGATCAATTGAAAGAGTTTGTGGTGCCGCATTTTTCTGGTGAAGCTGCGTTGATTAAATAATCTGCGTGATGTGGAAAGAGGGGTAAAAGTGGGTAATGTGGAGGGTCTGGCACGATTAATGTATTTGTGAAATATACATACAAGCGCGATTTGCCGTCGGATATGCAATCGTTCTAGTGAAAGATTTGTTTTATTTTTTTTTATGGTTGGACTTAAGTCATACGATTTGGATATAAACCAGGCTGCGCGATTTTGTATGGCTTCTAGTTTGTCAACTAAATAATTTTGATAGCGGGACCACACTGAGGACATGAACTCTAGTTGTGGTAATACAAATGTTTTATAGGCTACTTGACAAATGTTAGACGAAGAAGCATGGAAATTTCAGCGTAAATATCCTAATATTCGTGAGGATTTAGCACATATGGCGTTAATGTGGGTGGACCATGAAAGATTTGCCGTCAGGAGCACGCCTAGGTATTTATATGTCAGTTCCTCAGAAACTAAATGGTGGTTCAGGAAATACGAAAAATTAGAACTAGTGTGTTTTTGGCTAAAGGATATTTTTTGGCATTTAGTTAAGTGTAAAGACATTTGCCATGTGTTGCAGCAATTGCAAAAAGGTTTCTGTCTTTTTGAAGCGTTACGTGGTCAGTGGGGTCAATTATGTTCCGGTAAATTATGCAGTCGTAAGCAAAAATGCGCATGCAAGATGTGACGCGTGAATGCAAATTATTAATAAATATTAAGAAGAGTACGGGACTGAGAACTCTGCCTTGAAGCACACCCGAAGTGACTGGGGACAGCGGCAAGGTATAATCACCATGAACTGTTTAGGCATAAAAAGAAAGTTAGGAAGCCAAGATAATGTTAAAGAATCTAGTCGAAGGGCGGACACACACACACACACACACACACACACACACACACACACACACACACATATATATATATATGTATATATGTATGTCTAACTTTTTGTCCCACAGATAACTGTGTGAGTGAATACGACTTACATAAAGATCTCACTGAATTTTCTCGGAGAATGAGACTAAGCGAGTTGTTTTTGGAAAAGCAGGACCAACCTGACATTAACGAATGCACCCTCCACCCTCCTAGCACTTGGACTCCAGATGTAGATTAATCTCCAGAATTAGATCTGTACTTAAAAACAGTATCAAGAGAAATATTGGCAACAACCAAGCGATCAAACAGGCGCAAGAAACTAACTCCGTCGGAAGAAGTTTCCCTGAATAGCCTTACAGCCAGAACCGACATAGTCATAAAGCCAGCTGACAAAGCTGGTAGCGTAGTTGTTTTACCTATAGGAAAATACAAAAATAAAGCTTATAGGCAGCTCAATTACCCTTGCCACTACAAGCCCTTAGATAACGATCCGAGCCAGGAATACAGCCTAAAAATCCTTCAGAGCCTCATAGATCTGCGATCTAGAGAATTAATAACGACCACTGACTTAAATTTTATGTAACTGAATAATAAGCATGCAGGTCGTTTTTACCTCCTCCCAAAAGTCCACAAAGTCCCAGTAGAATTATTGTTCACTGCCGACATTCCTGGCAGACCCATAGTTTCGAATAACAATACCCCAACAGGAGCATTATCTCTGTTTCTGAATCATTACCTATCTGACATTCCGAATCTTCTTCCTTCATTCGTTCAGGACACCCTCCACTTCATCCGCATAATAGAAGAGATAAATAAGGGTGGGCGCCTACCCAGTGGAACCCTCCTTGTTACTCTTGACGCTGCCGCATTGTATACAAACATTCCTTTCGAGGAAGGAATTGAAGCTATTTCAAAAGCTCTATCAGAGAACCCGCACCAACATGCGCCCGAAGTGTACATAACTGTGTGAAAACTAGTTTTAACTCTCAATTATTTTGAATTCGACTCTTCTTACTTTTTTCAAGTTTTTGGAACCAGCATGGGTACTCCATTCGCGCCGACCTATGCCAACATTTTCATGGGGCAACTTGAAGCCACACTATTAAGCTCTTTTCCGCATTGACCTCAGGTTTACCTCCGCTACATAGACGACATGTCCATGATTTGGGAACACGGTCGCGCGACTCTAGAAACATTTATATCTCATCTCAATTCTTCGCAGGAGTCGTTGCATGCGTGTGGCCTATCCGTAATCTAGCCAGGGTAACTTCATTGTGTAAGTTGTCTGTGTCTGTGGTGTGTGCTCCCAAGAGGGGCTTTTTAACGTGTAGTTTGTAGTCCGTTCATTCCAGTGTGCTTGCCATGTTTGGCCAAGGTGTTGTCTGATGTGTGACTGTCTCGTGTACCAGACACAGGCTCGAATCCTGTGGTTGCCTGGTGATTTTTTGGGATTGTAAATGCTATGCGCACGGACGCGAAGGGACATTGTGCGCTCCTAAGGTGCTGCGCACGTAAATGGTCAGAATGTACCCGGAGTATGACACAGGAGCCATGCGTAGACTGGCCGGGCCATGCACGCATGGAGCCTTACAGTTCGGCCTAGATGAAGATCTATGGCTGTGCCGCCATCCTCTGTCCGCCTCACTTCCCCCCTCTTTTGCACCTTTTCATTTCCCGCTGACCATTCTTGCATCATTTAAGAAGCAGCCAGCACTCAGTCTATATTTCATGTGTTTTATTTTGATTGATTGTGGGTGTAACGTGCAGATGCAACGTAGGCGTTCATGCACGCCGTAGTGGGGGGCTCTGGATTATTTAGACCACCTGCGGGTGTTTAATAACGTGCGCCGCAATGTCGTACACACGGGCGTTTTTACTTTACGCCCCATCAGAAAAGCGGCCGCCGGGGCCGGGAATCGAACCCGCGACGTCGTCCTCAGCAGCGCAGCGCCGTAGCCACTGAGCCACCGTGGCGGGTATATTTCGTTTTTGTTTTTATTGTGTGCTTCTTGTTACCGCGTTTTTGTGCTCCATTTTCTCTCGTGTTCTCCCCCCTTCCCTCACCATTCATCTTTTCCAGGCAATCGCAATGCCTCACTTGCTCAAACTATTTGCAACACCCCTCACTCCCGACTTCTCCCGTAGGGATGACGTGGATGACGCTCCCTCTAAAAAATTGTTTATTACGGGAAAATCTGAGCAGTTAAAATATAGCCCTGAAGAATAAGTTTCTAACTCCCAAACTGTTCCCAACAAAAACGGGAATTGTGTCAGTCGACTTCTTTCACTATACGCGAACAGCCAGGTAGGCAAGCACGCAGGCGGGTGGTCAGGCGGGCGGGCGGGCGGGTGGGCAGGCAGGCGTGCAGTGGGTGGGTAGGTGGGTGGGGGTGGGTGGGTGGTTAGGTAGGTAGTCATTGTCACTAAAAAAGAACGTTCATGACAGCTGCACCCTACCGGTACTCACCAACGGGGCAGAAACTTGGAGGCTCACTAAAAGGGTCCAACCGGTGGGGTCGTCAGCTGCGCCATGGTCAAACGTGTAACACCGTTTGTCTTTATTGGGCAGGATTTTGCTGCAATCAGACTCGTGTACTCCTGCAGCAATGCGAGAGGCGCTCTGCACCCTGGAAGCACCAGCAATTCAGGAGCCAACGCGCATTCGCCATCTGCCGCATGCTTATTCTACCTGGGAGCATCAGACCGAACAGGTCGACCGAAAGATGGCGCCATCATCATTTCTGCAGAGGGACTCCTGGGACATCAGGCATCGCCCTGATCATCAACATCAACCTTTCCATCGCCTATAAAGTAGCACACCCGCGACCAGTGCTTTGTGGGCTCGTCTGCTACGCCAGGTTCCAGCGGGTAACACCATTCTTGCTTATCAGGTAGGTACGCCATTACGATTCTCTTTTTGCTAAGAATACTAGCAATCATTACCTGGTGCAACTACCGAGTCACCGCTTACTTTTGTTGTGGTTCTGTAGATGTGTGAATATTGCGCATGACCTGGTGCTGTTATCAGGTGGCATAGAGGAAAATTCTGGTCCAACCGCACGTAGCTCCACTACCCAAACTGTCCAGTCTGTTCATACTTTGCTAACAAAATTAGAAAGTGGCCAGGCCACCATGAATTGAAGAATATCATTACACGATTGACTAACACGGAACCAACAGTTGCCCATTTGGTTGCGTGCATCACGAAGACGGAAGACCAGTGAAAATTGGTACCGGATACGCGCTCCGGTGTCGACCTTCTACTCAGCTCATCCGTCCAGACATCTGATAGTATCGCCGGCATGCAGGAAAGCTGGGCTGACGCTGAGGATAGGTCGCGTCACTGCAAACTTGTCTTCTGTGGTACCCGTGAAGGCGAGCACAAAACCTTGTGCGATAGCGAAAATCTTGTCACAGATATTTCCAATGAAACCAAAGATAGCACTTCAACCTAAGGATAATCAGAGATCACATTGTATCGGTAAAATTGCTGGTGACAAAAATCGCCTAGTATTGTGAACTTCACTTCTTTCATGTATAAGGACGATATTTTATCTAACGCCTTTAAGCTGAAGCGCGCAGCAGTCAGTATATCTGAGGATTTATGTGCCGCCAGTCGTTCAATCTCCCGCGAGCTCATTCGTTTCGCTCGGGAACAGAATGCTTCTTCCAAGCTACGTCACAAAAAAAACTTATAATCGGCAAAAAATGTATTACCACGACGCTGCTGATAAGTTGATAAACCAAGAAAGAGCAGCGCAGGCCTGCTAGCAAAAAAAAATATAATCGAACCTTGTGTGTCCAAACCACATCCCCGTAACACACCTAAACGTGTGTCGATACCTACTAATGATGTCACATATTCGATTGTTTGCACTTACATTCGCCGCGTAATTCCGAAGCATGGAGAAATATCTGCCGTCATAAAATCATGTCGTTGTGATATTGTCGTTATTACTTAAACATGGCTTTCAACACATATCACTGACATCGAAGTTGCTCCGTACATGCCCGGATATGCTGTTTACCTTCATGATCGCTTGATAAAGCGAGGCGTTGGAGTTCTTATTTAAATTAGGAATTAGATTAGTAATTTTAAACTAGAACCAGACAGCCCCTAGAGATAATGTACGTAGCTTGTGGAACGCGATCAGGCCTTACCATAATTAAAGCAAGCTATCGCCCACCAAAACTACGCGCGGATTTCAGCAGGTACTTTAACGACTCTCTCGAGTCGTTAAAGTGCCCTACCTAATCTAATAATAGGCGGCGATTTTAACTACCCTGTTATTGACTGGAGTGATTAGTTACACGTAACTACCGATGAATCCGGCCAGTTCTTAACCACCCTACAAGATTTTCAATTAACTGAAATCATAACCCAACCTTAAAGAAGTAAGGGGCTTAACCTTAAAGAAGTAAGGGGCTTAAAGTTATGTTAGCTTTTTTTTTACTCAGCGTTTCAGGCAAACAAAAACCGTTAACAGAACAAATTAGAATTTACGACAAGAGAAATTACGGAAAAATTGCTGCTGAGCTAGAAGGCTCCAAGCTTTCATTCGAGCAAGGAGTCAACGACCGCTCAGAAGAGCAAAACTGGAGCCTGTTTTCGGAGAAAATTCAAGAATTAGCTGACCAATATGTTCAAATGGTAATAACTAAATGCAAACAATCTGCACCGTGTTTTTCAATCGCAATAAATAAGAAATGCGCAGAAAGAAGCGACTGGTTAGAAAAGCAAAAGCCAGAAATAATCTATCCATATGGTAAGCTTATCAAGATGCGATAATGAAACTAATGAAAACAATGCGTATTGCAAACCGACACTTTTTGAGACACGATTGTGTTATATGCTACAAAATGATGAAAAACAATTTTGAAAAGCTATAAACCCATGTCCTGCGATACCATAAACATTGTATAACGATAAGAACATAGAAATTAGTGATAGTGAGCCGGCTGCAGCACTTAACATTTCTTTCCCGCCAATTTTCACTATACAAACCAGCATGAGCACGCCCATATCCTCCGATTTCGTCGTTAATGAACAAATGCCTGCGATAATATTCACACCTGAAGGAATAATGAGCATAATTAATAAAATGAAACTACCATCTGCTACCGGACCATAAGAAATCAACTCCAAATTGCTCACAAATGCCAAAGAAGCTATTGCTGCCATTCTCACTTTGCTATATCCCCAAATAATGGAAGCTAGAGAAGGTTGTTCCAAGCTTTGAAATGGGTAATAGGTCATCACTGCTGAACTACCATCCCTGTACAATTATATCCTTATCATCAAAAATATTAGAACATATAATTTTTTCGTTCATCAATTATTTCTTCAAACTCCATAACATTCTCTCCACTTCGCAACATAGTTTCCGGAAGGGCTGTCCTGCGAAACGGAGCTTGCCTCATTTACACATGATTTTACATAAACCGTGACAGTAACATCCAAACAGACGTAATTTTCCTCGATTTGGAAAAGATTTTCGACAAAGTACCCCATCGTCGCCTAATATATAAACTTTGCTCAATCTTGACACATTTGCACTTAACTCGATCGAAAACGTCCTTTTTGGACGAAAGCAATTTGTCGTAGTTAATAGCGCACAATATAACACAGCACCCGTTTTGTCCGGCGTGCCACAGGGCACACTACTCGGGCCGCTGCTTTTTTTAATTCATGGTAAATATCTGCCGTCCGACATTTTTAATAAGATTCGCCTATTCGTGGTTGATTGTGTGTTATATTCACAAATTAAGTCTACGCAAGACCAAAATATCCTACAGAAAGATTTTATTCGCATTGAAGATTGGTGCAATAATTGACAAATGTCCTTAAAATATAAAAATGCAAATTAGTGTCATTTTCGCAGCGTGCGTGCCCATTATTTCAAAATTATACCCCTAAAGCATCTCCAATAATATCCAGAAAAGTGTACAAGTACTTAGGCGTTCATATCACCAACAATCTATATTTGGCAGTACACGCGAATAAAGTAATTCCCAGCGCCAGTAGGTCCCTCGGGTATCAGCAGCGCATGATGAAATTTCCTCCTTCACACCTAATACTCCTGGCCTATAAAACACTTGTTGGTTCAAAACTACAGTATGCCGGCGCGATATATACCCGCACCAACTTTACCTCAACGACAAAATAGAAGCCATCCAAAACCGTGCAATTAGATTTTCTTTCTTGGATTTTTCTTCATTTACTAGCGCCGCAAACCTCAAATCACGTGCAATCTTTCTTCCCGTGAACAACCGTCGGAAACTGGCAAGGCTGGCATTATGCCGCAGGTTTCACTACTCATTATCACGAAACCCTTACGTCGCGCCAATATCGCATGCACCCACTCGCTCCAAAAACGAACATCAAGTTTTATACCACCGCCCCCGCACCAACACTTTCGCACAATCATTTTTTTTTCGCTCAGCCAAAGACTAGAACAATATTCCAAATCAATGGGTACATACCAAAGACCTTGACCGGTTCAAATCACTGCTCACTGCCCTTGGAATTGTGTGATGTCCTCATGGGTTTTTCCTTTTCTTTTTATTTTTTTCTTTCGTTGTTTTGCTTTCTATTTTTTGCCCTTTGTTTTGTGGTTCCCGTTCTTCTTGTCTTCCACTGGAGTGTTCCATTCTTACATTGTGCTGTCTTTTGTTTTTTTTTTTGCTGCCGAATTATTTGCCGTTATTTGCATATGTCTTGTTTGTATGTTTGCGCCGTTGAACTGCTATGATGCACGGTTCACCAAGCAGTTTAAACACTGATTAGGTTCCAATGCAAAGCATGTAGCATGTCGGGCCGTGTATTGTGGTTTTTGTCTCTTCTTCACTCGTTTATTGTTGTATCGGTCTTGTATATAGTTATGTAGCTACAACAGCCCTTTCACCTCTACCCACGTTTTTGTACTAGTCTGCCATTTTTACCGCCCATCATGCAATGCCACCTCCTTGGAGGCTCTTGAGATATTTAAAAAACTTACATTGAGGACAACCCGGCGAGCAATGGAACGGAAGATGATAGGTGTAACATTAAGGGACAAGAAGAGAGTGGAGTGGATCAGTGAACAAGCGTGTGTAAAAGAGATATCAGTAGTTTTTTAATAAGATAAATGTGTGGACAGGGCATGTAATACGAAGACAAGATAACCGTGGGTCATTAAGGGCAACAGATTGATCCCCAGAGAGGGCAAGTGCCGCAGGGATCGGCCTAAAGTAAGATGGGCATATTACATGAAAGAGTTCGCGATAATAAATTGGGCGCACTTAGAACGGGACCGGGATAATTGTAGATCTATGAGTGAGGCCTTTGCCCTGCAGTGGGCGTAGACAGGCTGATGAAGATAACCATTAAGATGATGATGATGATGATGATGATACATTAATGCTATAAAACTGCTTGTAAGCAGGCCAAATCACTTGGTCGGTGATAAAGCATTCTTCAAGGGTTCTCTAAAGAAAAGCGGATGCAATGTATCTTAGGTTGGACAATTTGAATTGTGAGCGCGCATGTCTGTCTAGGCCATAACTTTTGTCTACTACAACTTCCTGAAGCCAAACCTAGTTTTACTTATGTATTTTGTAACTTACACAACAGTTTTATGTTTTCTCAAAACAGCCACGAGAAAGTCGAGCACAGATTTATTTCTTGTAAGATATCGCTGAAAAAATTACTCGCCATTACTATGCTCCCTGATTCGAAAGTTATGTGCATCGCTAGTTGCAGTGTTATCGGTCACGGGGCATATATGCTGCGTCTTATAAAGTAATCGCGTGATCAACCAACGCATGGCGGCTTGCACTATTCTGCCGTTATCTACCAGAGCGTCGCTTCCGCCGGGCACATTGTGTGTAAATCGTGTTTAAACCTTCGCGCAACTGTCACGTCCTTTGGATGACCCACGCTTCAAGAAGGACGCCGAAGGATCACGTGCAGCACGCTGCGTGTGCTTGGCTTCACCTCGAACGAGCCGCCCTCCACCACACACTTTCCCTTAATTTTCTGATCGTTTTAAATCAAAGCTTTCTAGCTCTACGAGCCAGCGGTTCTTTCGTTGCATGCGGGACAAGTAACTCCCAACGCGTCGGAGGTGGCGGGGGGGGGGGGGGGGGAAGGGGGGCGCAGAGAAGGGCGGAGGGTTGCACTCACGACAAGACTAGAAATGGCGCCGCGAATTTACTCAGCGTTCGCCGCGCGGAAGCGCTTTCTCGCCTGTGGCGGCGTCGGTAGTACGCCTTTGTCGTCTGCTTTAGCGACGGTTGATTTTGGCCTGTTTTTGTGCAGCTCCGCGTCCATTGCGCGGTGCCTCCGCAGTGCTTGATTAACGTGTTTGACAAAACCTCTAGGGTAACCCGCACCCGGCGGAGTTAAGTGGTCGTGCGGCAAACATACGTTAAGGATTGCTTTGCAGGGCGAAAAAAAAATGTAGAGACCACATGCAGACATCTCGCCGCTAGAGAAATGCTACCATTTGCACACTGCTTGCCACGAATGGAACTCCGTTTTATAAATTGGTGATTACCAATTCGGTTGTGGTTTTAGGAGGTATTACAAAAGGCAAAAGCCGCAACTGGTTCTGATAACTGGCGATTTTAAAAGTTTCCCTAAGCTTTTTCTGAATTCTGAAACTTGCTTATCTAACTAGGTTAAATCGGTATAAATGGGAATCACTAAGCTCACCTGCCGAATTGTTTCGGTGTCTCCGCTTGTGTGGCGCGGTGGTGTAGCCCCAAACAAGCACATCATGATGGCTGCGTTCCGCTTTCTCACCCATTGAAAGGCGTGCGTCTCCGTTTTATTGCTCACGACTCACGGCCGGGCTACAGTGGCGGCGTCCGCCGGTCTTTGTAATGCCTTTGTATTGCCACGTGTGTGTGAATTGAAGTGACGTCGCATGGGCAATTGTTGTGGTGTCTTTTAAAGATTTGCTTTCCAACGGCCTTCCCAGAGGGGATTGTAGCCAATTTTTTCTCACCGCCGTCGCTCGCTTTGTTACGAGGCCACCGACGCCATTAAACCGCGGTAGCGTGCGGCAAAGTGCTGCGTACTTAAAAAAGCGGTGACGTCTTCTGTAAACTACCTTTATTTTATTTGGAAGCACTTGAGAAGGTATTGTCTCTAGAGCAATGCATATATCAACAGCACAGCTGCTTAGACCGACACAAAATCGTCCGGCGGAGGACGAAAAACCCGAGCACACGTGAGCGCGTGCCTCACGGCGATCGCGCAGCGCCCCGGCGCGACGCTCCGGGCAGTACCTCCGCAGAGTGGCTTTACACAAAAATATATAGCGCGCACGTGATCGCGTGCGTCGCAGCGGTCTCACGCCGTCGTCCATGCTTGCGCGTGGGCTTATGCCACATGAAGTGCTCCTGCATTCATCTCCGCCTTCATGTAGCGACTATCGCGCCACGGGGCCGCCGCGCCGAAGACGACAACCACGTATCTGAAAAGCCATCACTTCACAACACAAACGTTTAGACAGCTACCGGGCCATGTGACGAAGCAGTGGAGGCCTTCCGGAGCGAGGAAGCGCTACAAGAGCATTTGCCCTACGTTGGTGAAGACTACAGCGGAAGGGGTAATGGGGATTGCTACTGAATAAAACACTGTGCATACTTTATTGGCTTTTTCTGCACAGTACCATCCAAACCATTTTTGAACTGCTGCGGTCCGGCTGCTCCTTCCATCCTGGGATCCGCTGTCAGCGTTGGGAGAAACTAGAGCCAGGGGTTTGTGTAAGCTGTTGAAAAATTGTAAACAGACGCCCTCGTTAATATTTTTATCAAAACTAAGCTGAGTGATTCAGTAGTAAAACTTTTTCCACTCATATGAAATAGAAAGCATTCCACGTGCCGAAATCTTTCGCATATATCGATATCTCGCGGGGTTCGCTAAGTGTTTAGTGAAGCTGGCCAAATTACATGCCATGTAAACCCTCCCCGAAAAAAATCGAGGTACGCGCTTTCGTAAACCGCAATAAAAACTCGCTGTTTTTATTGTATCCGTATAATTTTATTTTTAATGCCTCGGCGATATTTTCCTTCACAATGATTGACCAGTATTTGTGATGTGCATAAACCTAATATAGCTGGTCTTAAGGACACGTCAGGACATTTATGACATGAAATATTTTCCGTAAAGCAACAAAAATTAAAAACGTCTCAACCACTTTCCTGTTTCTAGATATTCATAAATGCTCCAGACCTAAGGGCAGGAATATACCCAAAGAGAATGCTATTGCTTAACGTATTGTTTGTTTTCTATGTTTGTTTTGGGAGACAAACACAATGAGGCATATGTAGCGTGATATATGAGCATTCGGTTTGGGGACCCAAGGAGAATCGAATCATGCGGGCCGGCGCTAAAAATGCGCGGTAACTCTATTTTTTGCGCTTAAATATTGCTTCTTCAAGACTGAGAACGTACACATTGTTCGAATATAGGATGCTCCTATATAAAGCAATGCTTCCTTTTGAGGCATGTAAAAAGGGAAAGTTGCGCGAATAAGGGCAAAATGATCCGAGGTGTATTTTGCGCCTGGATTTTTCTCCTTGCCGCAGCTAGAGGCATGGCACAGCGTGGTCGTCCTCAATGCCGCCCTACGTACTTTGATGGTTTCAACGTAAGTGAACTTGCCATTCTATAGTAATTCATATCCTGCTTCTGGCAGCACCATACATTCTGTGCACCGATGGTGAAGGGAAAAATAAAATATTATTTCTTGTGTGGCGGGTAGCATGAGCAGGCTGCGCACACCCGTCCACCAACATTCAATCAAGGCATTCATCATCGCCAGCCTATCTACGCCCACTAAAGGGCAAAGGCCTCTACCATTATTCTGCAATTACCCCTGTCCTGTGCTAACTGCAACCAATTTATCCCCGACAACTTCTGAATCTCATCTGCCCATCTAACTTTCTTCCACCCCCTGCAACGCTTGCCTTCTCTAAGGATCCACTCTGTTATCCCTAATGGGCAACGGTCGTCTTGTCTTTGCATTACATGCCCTGTCCACGTCTGTTTATTTTTGTTAATTTCTACTAATATATCCTTCACAAGGGTATGTTTCGTGACCCACTCCGCTCTCTTCTTGTCCCTTAATGTTACACCTAAGATCTTCAATTCAACTTCTCGCTGAGTCGTCCTCAACTTAAGTTGACTGTTTTACTGAGCCTCCAAGCTTCTGCTCGATAGGTGAGTACTGGTAATATGCAGCTTTCATGCGCTTTCATCTTCAGGGACAGTGGTAGGCTGCCATTCATCTCCGAATGCCTACCCAATGCACTCCACACATTCTTATGCTTATAATTATCTCTGCCTCATGATTCGGATACGGGGTTACTACTTGGCGTAAGTGTATATATTCATTGCCACTTCTACTGTCGGGCCAACTATCTCAAGCCGCTGTGCTGTCCCGAGGTTTTTGATCATTACTTTATTTTTCTGCATATTATTTTCAGTCCCACGGTTCTACTATGTTTGTCCAGTGCGGAAAGCAAGCTTTGCACTTCGTCCGCCGAGTTACTTAGCAAGGCAACGTCATCAGCAAATCTGAGGCTACTTAGATATTCTCCATTAAACTTTACTCCCACCTGTTTCCCATCCAATGTTCTGAATACTTCTTGTAAACATGCTGTGAATAACATTGGAGAGATTTATCTCCTTGTCTGACGCTCTTCGATATAGATACTTTTACTTTCTTTGTTGAGGATGATGGTGGTTGTGGACCCATTGTAAATATCCTCTAGTATGCTTACATAATGCTCATCTACACCCTGGTTCCGTGATGCCTGAATGACTGCTGAGGTTTCGACGAGTCAAATGCTTTCTAATAATGTATGAAGGCTATATATAGGGGTTCAGTATATTCGGCGCACGTCTCTATCACGTGATTGATCGTTTAAATATGGACCATTGTTCCGTAGCCTTGAGGGAATTCTGCTTGTTCTGCAGTTTAACTGAAATTTAAGGTGGCAGAAATTCTGTAAGCGATTACCTTGGTAAGTACCTTGTAGACAACTGACAGTAAGCTGATCGGCCTGTAATTTTTCAAGTCCTTCGTGTCACCTTTCCTGAGGATTAGGATGATGTTCGCGTTCTTCCAAGATTCCGGCACACTCGTGGTCTTTAGGCATTGCGTAAAAAGGTTTGCGAGTTTTTCAAGTAAAATTTCCACGCCATCCTTCGAGAGGTCTGCTGTTATCCGATCCTCACTAGGTGCTTTGCCCCCTTTCATTTCTTTCAAAGCCTTCCTTACTTCTGTCGTTACTCGTAGAATTTTTACCTCCTCTGAACTATTTTCTCTTTTGGCATTATCCTTGATGTCCCGGCTACTGTACATATATCTATAGATCTCCTGGACTACTATGACCTTTTATCCCCATTTTTGATGACATTGCTTTGGTTGTGTTTAAGTGAATACATTTGATTTTTTCCCAACGCCAAGACGTCTCTTCAATGCTTTCAGGCTGCGTCCATTTTTTAGATTATGTTCGGTTCTCTCCGGATTATACTTCCGTATTTCAGCTGTCTTGCGCATACTGATTAACTTCGAATGCTGGCCTAGGTCTATTCTGTCAACTGGGGTGGTTACTGTCACGGTTTGCCGTTTTCTAATTTGATCTTTCGCACACTGGGAATGTTTACCAGTATCCTGTCTACTCATCGGGCCCCTGTCGTCTACTGCACACTCCGTGATAATGCATAAGATTGTCGCTGGCTTCCTGTGTCGTATACTCTGCTTCCTCGGTAAGAGCTGACTATCGGTTCTGCAGCGCGCTCCTGCATTCTTCTACTTTACGTCTTACTGTTAGCTCATTATCCGGTTTTATTCGTACTAGCTTGTTACCGCCTCTCCTCAAATCTAGCCTTATTCAAAATCTTACCATAAGGTGGTCACTATACCTTACCCTTCCGAGCACTTCCACATTCTGCACGATGCCAGTTTTATGGCATATTATGTTGTCTATTTGCTGTTTATGCTCCCCAATCGGGCTCCTCCACTCACCCGTTTACAGGAGAAGGTATTCATGATGCGTAGGTTACTCCGTTCCGCGAACTCGACTAGTAGGTCCCCCCTGCTATTTCTACAGCCCAGACGATAGTTCCCAACTGCCTTGTACCCAGGTTGATTCTTGCCTGCTTTAGCATTGAATTCTCCCATAACTACGGTATACTGTGTTTTTGCTTTAGCTGTTGGCGATGCGAGGACCTTTCATGCGATTCCAAGCGATCAAGGCCTTGGATATACCAAATTACTGTAGCGTTGTGGCATCAAAACGCCATAAGTTTGAGGTACACAGAACTGCTGCTACTTCGTGCACTTAACGTTCAGGTCATTGTTACATGAAGTATATTTATTGCTATGAAAAAGAATACCAATGAATTTCGAATTTTAGCGCAGTTTACCGTAATGCCTTCAGTTCCACGACACTTCAGTCTAGAACGAACAGTTCAATCATTTTTTTGCTTCGTGCATTCTACTCATGTGGAACCATGCATCTCTATTATTTGGGGTATTCACAGTTTACGTGAGCTTACTTGTTTAACTTTCCAAAGTACATATTGTATCACGACGTCGTGTTTTATGAGGCGGGTACTTACCCCTACTGTGGTTTGCAATTCACAGATTTGTTTCTCTGCACCATTAAAGTAGTCTAGTACTATTGTTAACTGTTAAACTTTAACAGTGAACACATCAAAGCTAATCTGATTTTACATGGTGAAACCCACTTAAACTATGAAGCCAGCTCTGCAAACGCATATAACAAATTTTTAATGTGTGAGCATCTAAATTAAAATAAATTTGCAGTAACTAGAACCAAGCAATTCAAACTTTGGTGCTGTGGCTCCCGCTTCTGCCGAAACTTCGCCGTAGGTCCCAAACACATCATGCACGTGTAATGGAACATATCTGAAGCCAGAATACCAAATTAACTTTAGTTCTTTCTGAAGTAAGGAAGAGCTCTTCGTTCACTGAAATTGTCTTCTCAGCAAGGCTGGCAAATACTGGCGATGGAGCTTCAACAAAGAATGTTCTTCTCTTTAAACGCTTTGCCTCCTCCACCAATGTAGAGCGTTGACCGAACCATTCAGGCCATTGCAAGCGTTGCTCATCCTCGTAATCCCTAACGGCTTAACTATTAACGAATAACCGCCACCGAAGCATTATGGTTTTATGCATAGGTTAAATGTTTCCTTTAGTTAGGATTCGTAACACTTGGGCGCACTTTTGAAATAGAGGAATATATCAGGTCAGATAATTCTATGGTTAAGGATCCTGTCATGAGGGCTGTGCACGTTCCTAAATATATAAATTGGCGTAATACAGAGGTAATTATGGGGTGTGAGCTCTTTTGCTTTCTTCAACGTCACAGAGTACGTCTGTATGGAGTGGGATTGTTAATAAGGCGGTTCCTATACCAACGCAGCCACGACAATGCATGGCACTGGTAGGTGCAATGATGAACAACTTCCACAAGGGTGTAACATTCCAAGTGCCGCAAAGGTATAAATGTATGTTTTCAGAAAAAACGTGGTTTGCACTTATGCAAGAGATTTAGATATTTGCAGGGGTTTGTGGCGGGTTAAAATATTCCTGAAAATTTTTTTCTTGCTGAATATTTCTTATACACTACCAGACACGCTTAATCCTGTTGAAAAAAATTCACAAGAATGGCTTCAGCGAATAAAAACAAATATTACACATATTGTGGAAAATATACTCCACGCTATTGCAAATAAACTCGTAGACCTGGCGTTAAAGCATGCGAATCAGTAAAAGGCGAAGAAATGGCCATGACAGCATAGAAATCAGCACGGATTCACTTGGATGGAATAAGAACTATTTATGCCATTTGAACTAAAATATAGACATAATGTTGCCGTGGGAAGCCATAAAATTTATTAGAATTGTCATGATTGCGTAAATATCGCTAGGTTCATTTGCCAGGAGTAGAAAGGTTTCTGCGTCCGGCTGTGCAGTCATAGTTTGGTGCAGCTCATTGGTTCATTCTTAATGGTTGTGATAAAAATAGCGACAAATGGTATGGCAATGGACAACGTACGATAGATATGAGAATAAGTTTTTAGTATTTGTCGCTCGTAGTTGACCATAACCCAACTGGGCAGATTCATTTCATTAATCATGCAAAAACAGGTACACTTATTGCAAGTCAAGAGGGTTGCCAAAAATTGTAACCCTGGTTCTGGGTGCAGGTCGTGGTATTAATACCATTGGCAGGATTTTAAAATATTCGGAAGAGGAGTAGCTCAATTTCAACGGTTCTAACAATTTATAAAGACGAACTGTCGTCTGCTGTACACTTTTAAATGCTGCTGTAATTTTGTACGTGAAAGGAAACCGGGCACATTGGAACTTTTCAGGATGTGTGTTTGGGTTTCAGGGTGAAATATCGAAGCGTTAGTTTAGAAAACATGGTTACTGCATCCTTCTTTTTAATATGCTTGACATGAAGGTGACATATTCAAGTGGCGCAAGGGCCAGTAGGACAAACAGCGCGAAGCAAAAAGATGTTGGGCCTCAGGTGCGTATAGGGCTGGTGTTGGGCCGCAAAATATGTTGGGCCGCAGCAGATGGGTATCCAGTTTTGCCTACAGGGCAAATAATTCCGGAGAAAAAGTAAAAATAAAACTGTTTCCAGAGCTTAAAAATATTGTGTTTGAATCTGTGTGCCTCGGGGATTGCCAAGGCATATGACATGGGTCTCCTGAGTGTCCCAAAAAACCCGTCAAAATTGTCGGCAGCATACTGAAGAAGAGGCGGTTGTTAGGTAGAGAAGAATTGCTCCATAAAACGTCGAGCTGAGCTGGCTAGCGTTAACATTTTTTTGCAACTCAATTGTAGTTTATCTTATTGAATGTGTGCCGAGGGTAGTGGTATGTGTTGCGTGTACGGTTGGGTCAAAGGCTTCCGGCTTTGTGTTTTGAGTTTTCCACATCCAACCAGGCATACAAATTACTAAGAACGCTTTCCTTTGTCACACATGTTCGGCGTGGGGGTCTGTTTAAAAGGTATCTAGGTGCCCCATGTGTGTGCCTAGTCCGGAAATGACGGAGTGCGACGGAGTGGAGGGCGACAGATTTGTTTAATGAAGAAAACAACTCTGTTTACTTTTTACGTGCGGAGCACACTGCAGACCCCGCTTTTGGTCGCGGCACGTCCACCGTCACGCACCCAAATGAAGCACGGTATCTCGACGTGACGCACCGACACTGACGCTTCGTAATGAAAGCCGCTTCCCTGGTCGGGGTCGAACCTGGGCGCGTGGGCTTACGAAGGAGCAGTAAATACCATTCCGCCACAGACAGGCACGTTTGTGATTAGCAAAATGTGGCGGTGATCTCTGCGCCGCGGCGTTTCCACGTAGGCGCCGTCACCAGGCCGCAAACAATACAAAATGAAAATAACGAATAACGCATATTGTCCCAGACTGACGAAAACTCTTTACTACTTGATAGGTCTCTTTACTACTTTTGCTATCAATACAACGTGTTTATTGAAACTAGCCATAAAGGGGCGTCACAGCCCCTCTTGGAGGGCACCGCACCTCCCATTAGCTCTCACATTAGGTAGGAGTGCCTAAATATTTTCTTCTGTGTCTGCCAATTTTTGGACTAATTGCATAAAGTTTGCTGCATGTGTCTCCTAAAATATCTGCCATAGTGCACATACTACAGGGCATTCTGGAGTTTTGTGCACATAACTAAACCGAGCTGCATAAGGTACTTCTCGGTCATCGGCATCATTTGCTGTTAATCTAAAAGGACCAGCATTCCAGTGACAGTCGTTTGGAGCCCCTTGGAGTGAGTTACCATGCTAGTGCTTGGGAGCAAGATAAAAACAGTACTTTTATGAGGCTTGACTGCAGAGTGCTGTCATTATAATCTGTGAGGATGCATTCAAAACTCATCACTATATGCTTTGTTGTACGATGTGCCCCACGGCCATCGCTATGCCCGGAGCTTTACCTGGAAAAATCGTGCATGCAAGTTTCAGTCGTTTAGAAGCGAAAACATTAGGCTGTCAGGGGAAAAGACACGGCAGAATTTGCTTTTCACGCGTCGTTGCAAAACTCCATGCAATGACACGTTTATTCAAGGCTTGAAATGTCTTGGTTGGTTGAAATGGGCCGCTACAACCTTTGCGCTTCTGGATATTCCTAATAGACGGGTCGCATACCAGAGGGAGTTGCATTCGAGGAGCCATAACAAATGTAGGTTCATTGTTGTAGTGTTCACGGATATTGTAAAGGGCTGTGCCAGTGAAGGTTGTTGAAGGAATTAAAATACAGTTGGTGTGTGATGTGTTAAGATGTCTGATGGGTGTTTCACAATTGAAGATCTTTCCACTGCGTAAAATAAAGCTGTCTAGGCAGGCGGAGTTTTCAGAGACCTTATACCGTATTCCACAAAAAACGTTTTTTATCGGGATTGTGTAGAACACCCCAGTCGCCAAGCGCAGACGTCAGAGGTAAACACGATAAAGCGTTTTCAGAGCATGTTTAAAAGCTGACTGATTCGCTGGGCTATGGTAATCAAGCCTTTCTCTTACGAGTTTGATGAAGATTTGAACAAGCATGATGAATCGGTGACGTACGACTGACCCTACAATTTTCATAGAATATTCACTGCGTTCATGCATTTCATTCGTATATTTGCATGTGCCGTATAAGGAATACATATATTCTAAAAGCACCACAATTTTTTTTTTTTTACCGGAATTGGTTTTCTATCAGGCCCCAATTATGGGTGTGGTCGCGCTCCGCAGTTTAGTGCACAGTACGCAGATGCTTTTGTACTGTAAACTGAAATCATTATCATTATCAGACAAAGTTGAATCCATCTCTCGCAGATTAGCAAACGGCAAGATTTCGAACTAATCTGATCATCATCCACGTATAAATAGCAGGACAGGGAGTGGGATAATACGTGTCTTAAACAATTCACTTTGACGACTAAAAAGGGAATTTGGGACACCTCCCTGATGCACACCATTTTCTTGAGAGAACGAGCGTGATAAATGAGGGACAAGGGTCACTGACAATGTCCTCTGGGGCAGACATCGTGTTATTACGTTTACCTTATTACCACAGATCTCGAAATACCAAACGTCGGGTGGAAGGCAATAACACCACGAAGTACGGTAGGCATTTTCTATTCCAAAAATTCAGTGTTTAAGCCCGAATGCATCCTTTGCGAAAGAATAAATGGCTGGGAGAGCGTCAGTCGTACACTTTTTGGTTCGGAAACGGGCCTACGAATGGTCCAAAATAACATTCTTTTTGTAAAAATTAACGAGGGCGTCTGTTTATCATCATTCCAAAAGATTACACAAACCCGTGGTTAGTACAACCGGGCTGCCACTTTTTGGTAACCAGATTTTCCTCCCTTCATTGAGTATTAGCATGACAAGAGGCTCTTTCCACATTTTAAAAAGGCGTTCTGCCAGCCGTATTTCATTAATTAAGGAAAGTACTGATATCTTGTGGAGATGTTTTAACATTTCATACGTGGTTTTGTCAGTGCTTGGACCAGATTTTCAAAGGTCAAAAGCGTAACAACAAACCCTTGTTTTGTGAACGGCCATTGGCAGCACGCCCGACCCGCTTTTTTTCTTTTAAAAGGGCTGTGTCCCGATCGTTTTGCGTGTTCTAAGAATTGTGCCGTGTAATGACCGGAACTGGAAACACGCTGAAAGTATTGGTCATGAGCATGATCAGATTCCTTTAACGAGTTACCTGGGCGGAATTCTCTAAAGGACGGGCGTCGTTTTTAGGCGACGAAGCACTGGACTGTAGGTGCATGTATTTTTTAGTTGTGGCACCATTTCTGGGGTTTAGACCACTGGCAGAGAGTCCACCAAGGGGTCGTGCCGTCTGTTTTACTTTCGCCAGTACCATGTCGCTTCAAATTTACCGCCGTCTTTTAAAGAATTCAGCCCTCGTCATGAAACTGCTGCGTAACTTAAAGGAGTGAGCTTTCTATGCGGACATTGGCTGCCTCCCGGGGGTGTGGCCAGCCAAAAAATAAAGCCGTTCCACTTAATGTGAAAGCTGTCGGATGTGCAGAGCAGTGATTCTCCATAATGGGCTGTAGCACCGTTATCCGCTCACTGCTACCACCCAACACAATTTAAATTTTCTGCCATCGCAGTGCTCGCGCGCCACTTGCCTTTAACTGCGCCAGCGGGAGTTCTGTTAATTATAAGGCGCAGCCCTTTGGCGGCTGTCACTTGGCTCAGTCGCATTGGCGTCGTCGTTACCGAGAGAGAGATTGCAAGACGGAGGAGTGAAAGAAAAAAAATTAAGGCCAATCCACTCTGTGAATGTGTTTGGAAAGCGAAGCTGTAAACGGCACCCACAATCCTTACCAATGCGACGTCACATAATTCACTCACTTCGCTCTACAAATATTGAAACCGGAGAGAAGGGAAATTCACTTTGCATAACCTCTACCCTCTACTCCTTCAAATATTCTTGGTAAGGTTTAATTAATGCATGAAGAATGAACCGTGGTTGGTTGAGTTGTATTGGTATAGCACCTGAGTGGAAACTGCTTCCACAAAATTAAAGCTCAAACCCGGTGTTCGACGATCTCACTTCTCCGTCTCTGCCGTCGCGAACGCAGGCGACTAGATCAGCGGCAGAGACGGAGCAGGAGCAGGAGGAGGAGTAGGAGATGCAGAAGGAGGAAATACTTCTATTCAGATTCCTGAATATCCCAGAGTGTGGTCCAGGGGAGTGGTTCTTCCTTTAGTGTATCCCATATTCAGTCCGCGCCGCCTGTGCTCTGTCCACCAGCTGAAGCTGGGTAGACAGAGAGGGGCTGGACTGCAGCATCTCCCATTGCTTTTGTTCGGTAGTTGACGGATAGAGAGGAGGGTACTCAGGACTAAAGTCGCACAACCCGATTATGTGGCAGTGTGTTCCTACATTTGTGCAAAATTTACACTCGGCGTCGTACTGATTCGGGTGCATTAAGTGGAGACATGTCAGGTGTGGGAATAAGCCAGGTTGTATGAGCCATAGGATAATCTGTTGTTCTATGGAAAGGTAAGGGTAAGGCGAAGGTAGGGTCTGTCTCAGAAGGCGATAATTCTTGGTTACGTCCATGAACGAGACAAGCGGGTGACTGTCATCATGCAGCTTCATAGCAGGGGGGCTAAAAGTACGGCTTGGTGGACGTATTCGTTGCCTTCCATGGAAGCATGAGCGGGCGTCCAGCTGAGCTGAAAGGACCATTTGGGGAGAGGTTTTTACCACACGCAGTGCGGGTCGGGACACCAAACTCGACAGGTAATTCCGGTAGGCTTGTTGGGAATCGGTGTCTACCTTACGAACCCATGGTTGAGTGAGAGCCAAGGCGATGGCTGCCTCTTCTGCTGCCGACCTCTACGGCCGGGTGCCGCACACCATAACTAGTGCCGTATATTCGACGCACCTGGACGCACAAACTCTAACCGTCCAGCAGCTCGAGGCTGCTCTCTTCAGGCAGAAGCGGAGCGAGTCGCAGACGGGGGGGAACGGGACGAACTCCCGAGAACCTTTCTCGCACCGCTCACGCCGACGC
>JABSTR010001446.1:0-31619 GCA_013339765.2 Haemaphysalis longicornis | reverse complement strand
CAACGTCGCAAAAATAAAAGAGAATGCGGATTAACCAAGGGAACTCCTGTGGTTGCCCTCACGAAGGCTGCCGCGGGCTACCAATCATATGAAATGCATTCGTAGGAGCACAGACGCTTATGGTCGAAGAGTGTCACAAAGCTTACATGCCATTTGAGGTGTTTAAAGGAGTACTGACACGAAATTCCAAGCTAAGATAACTATGAGAATGCTTCCTTTTATCAGGAGATATCTCAGCAAGTTTCAACAGCAACCGTTCGGCGTAACATATCTTAAATGCATTTTAACCTTCGCCCGCATGAGAAAGCCCACAGCGGGGGGTGACAATGACATCATCTGCTGCTTGCCCCAAAACTGCCGACGCCGGGGCTCCCGTGACGAACCCGACACGCTGCTCGGTGGTGTGTAGACGTCATGGTTTGGGACTGACACGTCATTTCCCTGGGGTTGTGGGGACGGTGAAGACCTCGGCCGGTATGGGCTCGCGCGTGCGCTCGCCCGCGCGCGCCTCCAGAGCGGCAGCGATACGGGAGGAATGGTGGCGTCACGTGACACCTCCTGTACTGGGGGCGCTTCGGCGTTCGCTTTGTCGAAAGCGAAATTGACAAAATAAAGACGCCTTAAGACATGAATATTTACGCTGACGCTCTGCGTCATGTCTAATGTGTCATTCTATGATGATGAGCTGGCTGTAGGCACGCATTAGCATTAAAAAAAAAACGTAACACGAAAATTGTTGTGTAAGTACCCTGTAAGTGTAACGGCTACGTTGTATTTCTGTGCAGCCTACAGCCAAGGAAACGACTGCGTGTCCCAAGGCTATGGCTGCGTTCCCGCCCAGAGATGCCCACCACAGCACAGAAAGAACCTCAAAGGATGCGACACCGTCTGCTGCGACCTCGGTAAGCCAACAAATGATTCATGTCGATAAAGAGAACCAGGTTACACCTACAATATCGATCGGATTGTATAAAACAGCCTTGCGGGAAAAAACTGAATTAAGCGCTTGGATATATCACCGCATCTTTTTTTCATAACCGCAATGTCTTCACATTCACTGAATAGCTCGGATCTGTATCAATGCCCGTACGTTGGAACCCCGCCACCGCTAACTTATTGTCTCGACCAGATTTAGGGAAAATCCCCAAGCGTGGAATACGTTTGCTGAGTGAAGTCGCTGTGCTCAAATTCGCTCAATGCAATTGATCAATTCAGTGCCTGATCAATTCGTTCTAGCTCTACAAACGACTAGCCGCCTGGTTAGGTCAATCGGTAGAGCGACTGCTCCGGTTAAGCGGTGGTCCCGGGTTCGAATCCTGGACCAGGACGAAACTGGGAAGTTTCTGAGAAGCTTTCCTTTGCAGCCGTTTGGCTGCATTTAGGTGGATGTCTAACTTATTGCATGTTAGGTTTGGCTGTTGGCCCTTGATGTACTTTTACTGTACCATATCTGCCTTCAATTGATACCATATGTGAAGTAAAAGCTCGTTAATTGGAACTACAAGGGGACGCCTCGTTACTTGGAATCAATGAAAGTTCGAACCAACGAAAGTGAAGCACAAAAGCCGTACAATGCGGTTGTGGAAGAGTAGAGCATGTCAGCAACTGAATAATTAAGAAAGGCCGCGATTGAAGCCTGTATTTCCGCCTTGAAGGCGGGAAGCTATAGCACTTTTTTTCTCTAACAGGAGAATGTAGCCGAAGACCTCTTTTTCGCGTGCTTCATGACATCCGTGCATTAATTCCGTGTGATGGCCGCACTGATGCTTAGTCCGCCACTTCATCGTGGTCACTGCCCCCGTCAGGTTCTACCCTTGTGACCTCAGAAATGATGTCATCTGTGAGCACGCCCGCACCCTGAACACGGGTCCACATCCGCAAAGAAACTCCTTCAAGAACGTCCGCTATGAGGGTTTTAGAATGGTTTTGCCAAATTTAACTTCTCTATATCTGCCGTTCTTTTCTCTCCGGAGGCGGGGAAGCCTCATGGTTAGGCAGCCGCGTCGTCTCTCTGGTCGTGCACCAGGCCCCAAGCTGCCGGCGCGGTGGCCCGTAGTTCGAATTATCTGTGGAAGACGCCGCTTGCGTTTGAAAGAACGGGTTTTTCAGTGCGTGGGCTTCTAGGAGAGTCGGCCGAATAAAAGTGTGTGTGTGCGTGTGTGCACACGCACCCGGTCTTTATTTTACAATTCTAATAAGGTTCTTCTTAACAAAAATGTGCAATGTGCTTCTTCCCACTTTGTGCAGGAAAACTGACTGGCTGCAGGAACAGAGGAGGGGAGTGCAGCCGCGCTTCTAAGTGCGTAGAGCTGCCCGCAGAAAATCGCAGCTGTCCCAGGGGCCAGAAGTGCTGCGTTTACGTTAATTAACGCATCTGGAGTCAAGGAACCTCTTGCTGGTCGAGCTCGAACTTCGCAAACATCAAGGTGGTCGGCCGCATTTTCATCCTCGCCTAGGAAGTGCTCCATGTGTAGCAAAGACAAAGACAAAAATTGTGCTGACAAACGAAACGAATAAAGTGATCTACGCCTTAGAGCGACATGCGACACCCTTTTCTGCTTCTCGTCAATGTCAGAATGACTCGGCTTTGGCGGAGTTTACGCAGAGTGTGGTGCAAATGTGATTAATTCGGCCGTAGTGGCTGGTACCACCACGTTGTTAAAACCCCAGGTGTAGTTGCCGGCAACGTGTGTTTCTCAAATCAGTTTCTCTAGAAGAGTAGAGAACCTGACGTTACTTCCATGGTCTCATCTTCACAAAAAGCAGCAATGGTGATTGAAAATAGTGTCACGGAAAAGGAACACAGTTTATAGTTGGGGTGAGGAGCCACGATATGCATTTTTCTGAAAAGCGGTGAGAGGTTGTTATGGCAACGTTCTCCGTGTTGGAGAGGGACCGCTGCATAATTTCAAAGGATGTGTTTCTATTCGACTGGATAAAAGTATCGCCTGCGGCCACTGCTAACCCGAACCATCGTAGCCACGACAAGGTTAGGATAATTGGGGCTCATTGTGTTCAGTTGTAGTCAATTTTTTTTGTTTCTTATAAACAAGGGAACGGGATGGCCAGGAGTGCCTGGCGGCTGTCCCAACGTTGCAGCATGGTGTCAACATGACGCGCAAAAACATCACGTAAATCTGCAAAAAAAGACATAACAACACCTAAAACAAAATATCGCAACCCTTTTCGGAAACGTAGTTTTACTTCACTTTCGCACTCTTGAATATGTTGCAGAAAATCTGTGTTGAAAAACATAGACTACAAACATTTACGAGCAAGAGTAAAGAAGCGTCTCAGTACTATTTTGATACATGGATTTCTCGCTTAGAAATGCCTACGCGTAACGTCTCAGACAACTCATGTATCGGTGTGTTCAAAAAGCTATAAAGCCTCAGGTGAAATCAATATATCCAGACCACAAAATATACCTTAACGTTAGCTCTTTCATAAAATACCTACGTATTGATAGGAGGAATCTCGTTAAGAAAATTCTGGTTACAGGATCTTATCTTTCCACGGAGTTAATATAACCTTCAACTGGTTTGGAAATCAACGTACAGTGCTCATAAATTGAGCGAAACTGTTGAGTGTGTAAACTATCTGTCAAATCTGAACATACAGTGAACTTCTACGACTTCGCTATAGATTTCGAGGCACGTCGCGTAGTATGGTTGAGTAAATGTCTGCATGCGTCATTGCCATGATCCCTAAATGTAGCAGCTTCATAACATCTATATGCTAAACTTTAGAGGTACATCTCTAAGCATACATGGTATACATACTTTCCGAAACAAATTGATTCAGGTATAATTGAATTACGCTCGTGCGCGTCATGAGTACAACACGTAACGAGACAATAAACAGGTGAGCTGTCAGTACTCTTACTACACTGGATTAAAGGGCTGCTGGAAGCTTTAGAAAAATTCTTGGGGGCGTTTTGTTATAGTTTTCTCAACGGTGAACTCTAAAAACATGTTTGCTTCATGTGTGAGTACATGCAAACCCCCTTTTTCGTTGCCAAAACAAATGACCCCTGCCCCAGGGCGCGGTCAAAGCCCCGGCTTCATTTCGCTATTGGCCGGCGGCAGATGACGTCATGTTCGGAAGTGACGGCCTGCGGTGACTGGTCGACCTGAAGAGCTCATGTTGTTCCCGTTCAAATACGGGCCAGAATACTTCCTGGAGATTTGAAGACGGACACGATCTTCCCTTAAATAGGAGAGCCAGGGGAAGTATTAACGCAACAAGTTCGCTCGCGCCGATCTTTAGAAAGCAGTTTTCCGAAACTCCAACGACTAGCGGCTGACTTCGGTATGTCGGACGCAGGGAAGTTGCGCAGATATTGGATCAGTGATAATCGCAATTCTTAGCACAGTTTCTAAACACTTCCTTATTTTCTTTCTCGCATGTGTAACCTAGTTCCTACATTCGGGCAGGACGTTCGCGGTGTCGTGCGGAGGTGCTGGTGCCGGGCCGCTCCGTGGTTGGTCAGCGTAGATAACGTTAGGCTTGGCGTTGTGGCCCATACGCAGTTTTAGAGTAGGTGAACGCAGCGTTGAGGCCCGCAGGATGTTGGGGGAACTCAAACACAATAAGTTTGCGCGCGACGAGTTCTAAAGGAGCGTCCTTCCCAACAGCTGGGGGGTTGTAAAGTCCTAGAATCGGCGCAGATATTTGATCGCGGTTATCACTGCAATTGTGAATGACAATCCTCAACACAGCTTTTCTATATTGCCCAGATAATACTGACTAGTGTGATGAGCGGAGTGATTCACTATGGGAGAGGGCTGCGCCGTTTGCAATGAAATCCCATTGTTGATGCCAGATGGTGATGCTTGGCGGGAAAGCGCTGCCTCAGCAGACGATGCACTATGTTTGCTTCGGAAGGCAGAAAGATGGCCTTGTGCGTGCGTGATTGAAGTGCTTGTGGACGCAATTTTTCTTCACCGGGATGTATTGTTTATTGTTCTGTGTGGGTTCTCGCACATAAAAACCATTCCGTCAGCCCCTCCCAGCAGTTTCGGGCTGATATTGCATCGGCCCGGGAAGGGGGCGAATCCATGCCATGGCAAATCGCGCACGGAGATCCTGGTTGTTGTTTTCGCGTGCCTGTCACTAAAAATATGTGTGGAACTGTAAAAAAAAATTACAAAGCCAAAGTTATGGTTTAAATTGAGAACATGCTTAGTGTGTCTCTGGGTAAAAGCGGTTAGCGCCCGAACAACGAGCATGTTTTCATGTTTGCCTCTACATTCTGTGCTACGCGGCTTGAAAATTGAATGTTGACGGCAGCTGCAGTTGCTTGCGAAAAGTATGAAGAGAGCAGCTGCACCGAGTGCATGCATATATGTTCACGCATATATGCTCCGTATCACCACTGTTACAACTAGCCTCCCCGCACGATGCGATATTTAGGATAATAACATATTATCTAGACGACTAGGGGCCTGGGGTGTCAGGAAAGCGAGAAACTAGAAATATGTTCGAGAAAAAGCCTCCAAAAAGCGTCACAAGTGCGCTGCGTTGTAAGTCTCCTAGTTTAATTGGCTCAGACTAATTGGCGTGCCTGGGAAATGTTGCTGCCGACAGTATAGCTCGTGCAATTGAAAAAGGAAAGTGCACCATACACTGTTTTTCCTGAAGCAGCAAGCGCTGGTGGATTGCAAAACAGTGCTGGCTGCGCACTGCCCAACTGTGGCCAAAGTACACTACTATATTGCAGTTTATATGGATATGGATTGAAAGTGCCACCTGTGGCAGTGGTTCTTTTAGATAACGCCTACTGTGTCGCTGAAGAGGATAATTTTTTGCGAACCTTTGCAATGAAAAACATGCCAATGTTTGTAACGCCTTTCTTAGGTGTGCACTAAGCTGTTGCCAGGGTGTTTTTGCTAATTACCTTCAGGTACACCGTAGCTAAACATGTGCTTGAAAAGCGGCCCATTAATCCTTAATCAAGCAATGTTTCTGTGACAAATCTTTTTGGTGAATGCGGGAAAGCTGGCATTAGGAACGCACACTTCGTACAGAAGCATGACATTCCCGACAAGCGCTTGCAATATCTATGAAGACCGCTGGGGACTACGCCTGTGCTTTTTACAAGCACCAACGCTTGGGCCCAAACATGCGTCTGTTTAATTAAGAGACGATAAAATTAACCAACTCAGTTCACCTGTTGTGTTATATAATAAAGTTAGCTTACTAGAACAATAACAAAAGCCTATACTGTTAAAACGGCGCCAGAACCCAACTTTGAGAGCATGGGATGTTCGAAACCCGATAAGTTTGCTGAACTTCATACTGCTTTTGCGCAAGGAACAAATACTCTCAATATGCCATTCCTATTCGAAGACTCAAAACAAACCCTGAAAGCATGTAATAAGCTCTCTTCATAACAGAACGAAAGCAAAAATGCAGCAGTCATCTTACCGAGGTTGCGAAGCTGGCGCGAACAGCACCCTCCTTCCCGGAAGTGCACCATGCGGCGGCCACCGGCATTCATAGCTCGCTGTGCCACCCGGGAGGCCGCGGTCGGCCTACTAGCCAGTGTATTCTAGGCACTATAGTTTTTCACTACACTATCGTCCCCATTCTCGCATATGGAAATTTACTTTCCCGATTGTTGCCACTTTAGTGGCCGGTGCTGCGTTGAGTCTTGCTCGCAGTCAGCGCCATCCTTCGGCCGCTTACCGCCTTGAGCATGCACGTGCAAAGCCTCCGTAAGCCCGCTCGATGAAAGAGAGGTTCCTCTTGAAAAAGCTGCCGTCGGCGCGCCTCTGAGCACATCTCAGAGGCCAGGGCACCTCCACGGCCGGTCGGCGTAGATAAGGGTCAGCTTCGCGTTCCGGCACAAGTTTCATCACCGCTTCCAAAGTCGCCTCGGATGATAACACCTAGCAGGATTTTTCAGCCCACTATCATCTACTCTCTTGCATCTTTACGTTATTTTGACAACCAAGCTGTTGTTGGTGGCCGAAATGTGTGTGGTGTGCGGCGTCATCAGAAAAGCTCAATCATTGTTACTCCTGCCGTTTGCAGCGAACGTGAGACCCGCCTTACGCGGAGCGCCCGGTGTCATTCAGGCTTGCGCGTGGCGCTTGCAAGAAATAACAAAAAAACAGTTAACATGCGTCCGCGCCTCAAGGGGGAGCACAAAAAAGACGTCACGCTACAGACGCCCAGTTCCCGAACCCGGTTTCCGCCGGTTCTAGCGCGTGCTGACGCGTTTTACATTAGGAAGAATGTGAAAGCGTGTGGACAAAACGATCTGGGCCCGTAAATTGCACAGCGGGCTTTTGCCCGCAATAGCCGTGTTCAGGTTAACCTCGGTGTTTTTTCGACAGCGAAATTAATTGCAGTATTTTATTTTTTATTACTCAAACAAGTGCCGTTTTGTTGAACAAGTCCCAGGTTATTTACAAGTGGCCGGCTAGGGGTTAGCTACGGCAGTCCACACACCAAGAAAAATCTTGTTTATTACCCTGCTTTTTTATTTTTCTAAAACACCCGTTACGCCCGCAAAGCCATGCTTTTTTCGCTTGTCTTCGCAACAGGCGTATCTGTGGTAGCGCCTATTCAGTGAAACATCGTAAATAAAAAAAATAGCAGTGGCTTCGCTCGGCTATGCCAGGATATACGTAGCGTGAGCTAAGGTTCAGCTGGTTATTCTTAGGTTTGCGGGTTGTCTAGGATTAGCTGATTATCACGCTTACTGCTGCTAAAACGATTTCCAATCCAATCCAATTCAATCCAATCCAATCTGATACAATCCAGTCCAGTCCAGTCCTGTCCAATCCAGTCACTGCTCCTCGCCCATGCGCAGCACGGCTCTCCAGGAGCCACGCGAAACGACTATCAAGTGGCTCCAGCGCACTGCCAGACTTGGCTACTGCGCAACGAAGGCGCACAGCTGGGCCCGCTCCGGCGCCTATACGTCTGCCGCGGCTATGACATCCCTCCTCTGGAATGCGCAGACCGGCGAATGTGCAGAGCCAACTCTCTACACACGCGCCCTTCAATTGGATTGGATTTCCAATCCAATCCAATCTCATTCAATACAACCCGGACACGGCGGAACTAAATGGTCGTACGGCAAAGGTACGTTAAGAATTGGTTTGCCGGGAGGGAAAACAAAATGTAGACAACAGGCACGTACGCAGGATTTTTTTTCGGAGTGGTCCAACCCGAAGTAACGTTTTATGTAAATTAGAGGAGAGGACGAGGGTACCGGCCATTACTAGTACAAACACAATAAACATCTAGCGTTCACCATAAAGACGCATAAACCTGCAAAGAGGAGTGAAATTAAGTGTATCTGCTTTTGTGATGGAGGCGAAAAGCGAAAACACTCGTTTGTTCGAGATTTCGGCGCACGTTAAAGATCCCCAGGTGGTCTAAATAATTCCGAGCCCTGCACGACGGCGCAAATAATCGTGTGATTAGCGTCGACCCGTTAAACCCAATCAATCAATCAAACGGTTGAGCCACAAACACCAGGCATGGGCGACAGTAGCCGCCACCCCACGCCGTGCTAGGACGGAGGGTTTGTTGAATATTTAGAGACAAAAAGTTTTCTTCCCCACCAAAGCATATCCGACTGGAGCCGCTGAAACCGCCACCCAGGCGAAACAAGCAATAAGTTGCTGCTGTCCGAGAGGACCCAAGCACCGATTGGAGACGAACTGGGTAAAGGGGGCGCAGCGAATGGCAAGTGGCAGGCCGGCAGCAGAGCACGAAGCCAGTGTACAGCGGTACCGCCTTGTGTGTAAATGGAGCAAATAATCCTCGCGTGTTCTTTTTAAATCCCTAACTGACCACCAAATGAGGCGTCTTTTTGAATGAACCTAACCCACAATCAAAAACTATGTCACATAAAACTGCACTGCCAAGAAATCCCGGCATCGTTTTCCTAGAAAAAACGTGGGAAGAAAATAGTTGAGACAAAGCTCTGCAAACGTGTAAGCAGGTATTATTTCGTATGAAAAATGAGCCAGACCCTGCTGTGGCGCGGATGAAAGAGAGCCAAATTTATTTGACCAATAAGATTTCGCTTTTGGCGGGACTGTTCAGGCTATTTTATGGGCGTTTTCATCAGATTTTGTTTTGCTTTTAACAGCTGGCTTGTGAGTTCAGACAGAGATTAGGAGATCGGCGAAAGATCTGCTGCCAGACGTTTACGACAAAGTGAACCGAAGTGAACGAAGTGAAACTGAGGGATGTCAAACTATCATTTTATCTCGTCTTCCTGGTCCTTACAGAGTAACTGTGGTCATTATTATTATTATTACTCCCATACTTCCCATTCAGGTACCTAACAAATTAGCCGCCGCTTAAAAGCCCTGGCAAATCAGATTGCCTGCTCTAGCAGGCAATCTAGCTTGTCATGAGCCACTTTATTAAGGTGAAGAAGCTGATATGCGCAGGCTCCTTGCGAAGCGTATTGGAAATTTATGGCAAGGCAATGAATAGCTTCGTGAGGGTCTTCTGTCGTGCCAAAAAGTACCATACCGAACAATTCTTAAAGAGCTGCTAATGTCAAGAGGACTCACGGGCTCTTCATGTATAGTTTTACGGTTCTTGAAGCCCAATTGCATATGTTTATCGCCTATTTTGCTAACACTGTATAGCATCATTCTTGGAAGTCATTTGCAATACAGTTTTCATGAGAATGCCGCACCAGCGTGACTGTTTCAATTGAGTACGAGCCCAATTCGAACTTATCCTAATATTGCTCAAATTCTCCTCATGCTTCTTAATTACTTGTCGCCATAAATTTCCCCAAGCTGATATATAAAACGTGTCAATTAATAGTTTTGAAAGCATTGCATTGAGGACCCGTACCATACTGTCGTTTTTTCCCCTCAAATTCGCGTTTGGTGGATTTGGCTTATTTCGAAAAAAAAAAACGCCTCAAATAGCTATCAAGCCCAGAATTTATATGGCGGCGCTTTAGAATGTGTGCAAGAGGAGAATAGAGGTGGCGCAGGGATGGGAGGATCGTATGGCCCAAACAATTTGAGGGGCGGGGCAGGCCCTCCGGGACCCCCCCCCTCTCCCCTGGGTACGTCCTAGGTAGAGGCCCTATGCAGACATCTGACCTGTAGAAAAACGCTAATTTGGCGCACTGCTTTCCACAAATGTGGCAAGCAGTGCGCCACATTTGTGGCGCACATTTGCGGACTCATTTTCTGAATTGGCGAATACCAATTCGGTTTGTGCTTTAACAGGTATTTCAAAAGACGAAATGAGCAACTGGTTTTACTAAAGAGCGATTATAGAAGTTCCCTACGCTTTATCACAATTCTCCAAATTGCTAAACTAACTTGTTTAAATCAGTATAAATGACAATCACTAAGCTCACATGCCGAATTGTTCCTGCGTTCGATTGTGTCGCGCAGTGGGAAGCCCCGAGCTGCACATCAGGATGGTTAGGTTCCGCTGTCTCACTCTTAGCCCTCATTCCCACAGCCGTTTTTCACCCCGTCACGTCATCGTCACGTCTCCGTCTTCCATCATGGGCGCCGTTTTTGTGATTTCTGGCCGAAAACGGCGCGACGGTGACGGAGGCCGCTCTACGTTTCCGTCACTACGTGCGGGACATGCCCCGCGTTAAACCAGCACAGATTTTTTTTCTTTTGATTAAAACGCTCAATTCTAGGCTAAACTTCTAGGCAGACGACCCTGTAATCTGACGGAGAGCTCCCTACGAACGCTATTCGTTTACGTCTCCGTCGCGGTTTCAAAAACGTGCTGCCGTGACGGAGAAGGTGACGGCTGTGTGAATGAGGGCTTACAAAAACTGCTCTGTTTTTTTTTTCTGCCGACGCACGTCCCAGCTAGAACGGCGGCGTCCCCTGCTCTATCCCGGCCACAGCCAACGCTTCTGCGTTTGGGACGCCGCCCCTGCGAATTCTAGGTAACGGCAGGCAGAATCTCACGTTTCACTCTTTGTAAAGCCCCATACCTTGGCAAAGTTTGGGCGGCTCACTCAAACTCACTCACAAATGTATTTTCGAATCACCACTCCCTCAAACTCAGACTCATTGCTGAGCAGCACATCTGCGCTCACTCAAACGCAAACTCACAATGAGCGCAAAACTCAGCAATCAATCGGACTCAAAACTATGAATGTACTGAGTACTCAAAATGTACTGAAACTCTAAATGAACTCCAAACTCAAGTGTACTCAAACTTAAAATGTACTCAAACTCAAAATGTACTCAAGACTCAAAATGTATTCAAAATTCAAAATGCACTCAGAACTCAAAATGTACTCAAACTCAAAATGTACTGAGAACTCTCAAACTCAAAATGTACTCAGTACTCAAAATGCACTCAGTACTCAAAATGTACTCAGTACTCAAAATGTACTTAAACGGGAAAAGTACACAAAACTCAAAATGTACTAAAAAATAAAAATGTACTGAAACTCGAAAAGTACTCAAAACTCAAAATGTACTCAAACCGCAAAATGAACTGAAAACTCAAAATGAATTCAGAACTCAAATGAACTCACAATTCTCTCGTGCTACGAATTTAATCGGGCTCAGATAGAGTTTGATTTCATTAGCATTCACAGTTTTGAAATTAACGCGTGGTAAATTATTAAGGGTGCAAATTCGTGAGATCAAACTGTTGCATTCGGTACGACATGATACCGCAACCCCTGTGAGGTCGGAAACAATTTTCATTGCAGATTTAATAGTGCTATACCTTCAGGTCATGATGATTAGCGCTGCTTGGAAGCAATGGTGCGTGTACATTGGATACCAAACTCTTCATGTAGGCTCCGTGTTCGTGTTCATGACAGAGGTGGTCCAGACTCGGTGGTGTGCTGGGGCCCTGGGGCAAAAGAAACAACACTGGGCTAGGAGACGCGTGCTCACTGCTTAGTTCATTTACACCGAAGCTGTTTAGGGTTACGGTCCCGTGCATTCTTGCTCTGCATGCTGAAAAAACGTCTTATGTCAAAATGAACTGTCCCCACGAATCTCTGAATGGCGAGGCGTTCATGGATATGCCTTTGATTGTTTAATGCGTAGCATTCTTTGCTGAGTACCCGCTCTTCCTCCCTCGGCCGGGATCGTGTAACACCCTGCATTTCCACAAAAATTCAGAAATCACGAAAGGTCAACCTGTAATCAGTATAAAAGCGTAAATGCTGATAATCGGTGAAAAAATTTTAAAAACTAAAAAATAACAAATACAGAAAAAATATCGAAAATGGCGAAGCGTATAATGCGGGAGTCATGGATAGTCCCAGATTGCGTTAAAATTCAAAGAGATGTGCCGCGACGTCATGTCGGGTATCAAATTGAAGGTTTCGAGAAGGGAAATCACGTTGGACAAATAAGAAATACATCCTGATCGTAATCATGACTCAGTCACGGTGAGTCATATATTGGGTTAAAAATCAAAGTGATGCCACCGAGAAGTATGTTGTATCAAACTGAAAGTCTCGATCAGAGGAATAACTTCGGACAAAGAAGAGATGCTTCCTCGTTATCATCATGCGATGGTCATGGTAAATCATATTAGGTTTAAATTCAAAGAAATGCGGGCAGGGTGTGTTGGGTATTAAATTAAAAGTTTTAAGGAATAAAATCATGTGGGGCAGATAAAAAAAGGCATCCCGCTCATCGGTAGTAGTTATAAGTAAACTGCGAAAATTTATCGCAGATGATAGAACGGTAGCACAAAAGGAATTGTGGTGTCAAATGGAAGGGTTTGAGGGAGAAAATTTAAACCTGGCAATGACCTCATTCTCAGATGATTATGTGCAGTCACTTCATAACTGAAAATTCGGAGTTGTGTTTTAGGCTCATTCGGGCAGTGCAACTATTGCTTTCCGTGTCAGGATTCACGTGTAGCTAAAGCGAACACATGCTACTTAGTAATGGCGAGTTCAGTTTTGAAGGACGGCAATAATGTAAGCGTGAAGCTCCGAAGCGTGAAAATTCATTTATTTCACTTCCACATTACCTCCATTACCAAACACTTCGAGGAACACTTCGTCTTCTTCTGGACTGGTCGTTAGTCATCTTTGGTTTCTGGGCCGGGTTCGCAGACGGCTGTGTCGTAGAATAAAGGTCCTACTTCACCAAGTACACAATGCTCTTACAATATTAAAAAACCCTCATCTGGTGCATTAGAGGAATTAATCGTGCTTGCGGCATTTGACCAGGCCATCTTTAAAACGTAGCTTAGTCGACACCCTGCGGCTAGCAATGACTGGAAAAAAGCCCGCTTAGCCACCAACACAACTGTGGTGAACAGCCACAGGATAGAAATGTAGATCGGAGAAACTTTTTTTAAATGTCGGGAAGGGACAACATCCGTAGCCACCCACTGCTCACTGTACCCCGCTTCTATAACTTGTATGGACCTGAATTTTTCCGCGTCGGCCATTTTCTAACGATTGAGGCACCACCTGGCGGGCACTTTTTGGGGACTGCGGGGCGAGCAGACGACGTCGCAGTCCCACGCCGTTGCTCCGTGCTGCGCGTGGATATCAGACGTCCAGGCGGCATCGAAAATCGGTCAGAGTCATATATTCGGTACGCCAACAGCGACAAGTTCCGCAGGGCTTTAAATAGAATGGTTACGTGTCCGAGAGCGGCCAGATTTGCTGATAAATTCCGTCCCCGACACGCTGAGGCGGCGGCAACCCCACACGCGCTTTGTCCTGACGGCGGTTGCCTGTGAGGCTACCTTTACTGTGCGTTATACATATGCATCAACACTAATTGGACCAACGCCGAGCAAGCGGACAAGCTACATGTGTACACGAATGGATCTTGCAATACACGTAAGTCCGCTTGCGCGTTCGCAGTGCCTGTATTAGGTGTAGAGCCGATGTTCCGATTGTCACACAAAACATCCTCGACAACCGCTGAACTCTGTGCCATTGTGGAGGCTGTCAAGTGTATTGTCACAAGGCAACAAAGTGCTAGGTGGGTTGCCTGCTCAGACTCCAAGCCAGCACTTCTGCTCCTATCAAATGTTCAGGCTAGAAACGGGTACCCAATAATGACCTTTACGATTGCTGAACATATTCAAACAGACCGTGATAAAGGGCATGTCGCGGACTTCCAATGGGTACCCAGCCACAGTGCCCTAAAAGGCAGCGAGAAAGCCGACAGACTCACCAAACAGGGGCACGACGACGGCGACGAGCTCACCGTTCCTCTCCTCGCTGATGATATAAGGAGCATCATACGGCAACAAAGAGAGCAATGGTCTGCAGAGGCGTGGTTTGCTGAAGACACGAAGCGGGCAATGCTGTACGCAATAGACCCAGCCTTACAGTTCTGTTTAGATGTGGAGCTGTCACGAAATGTAGAAGCTGCTTCACCGTATGCGACCCTGTGTGGCTTATACAAAGTCGTTTCTGTTCCGAATTCACTTTGCGAACTTCCCATCCTGCGCATGCGGAGCGCCCGAGGTAGATGTTTCTCACGTGATGCTAGACTGCCCATTAGATTCAGGGCAAAGACGAACTTTTCAACAAACTCCAATTAGATAACCGTCGTGTGGTGTGTTTAGCAACTTACTAGGACCATGGCGTGATGCGGGGCTTCAAAATTAGGTTGTTCGTGCCCCGAATTTTTTTTTTACCTCAAAAGGAATAGCGACAATGTATTAGGTGACATATCAGATTTTTATTGTTACTCAGTGACCACCAACCCAGGAGGGCATTTCACCGACAACTTTTAGTACTCACGACACTGTTGTGCACCATGGACTAGTATAGCTGGGTTTATGACCATGTACTGGTGAAATGGAGTAGCCGGGAGCAGATTCGCTTTCAACCACTCCATTCAATAAACCAGTTGAACCACCACCACCTTTACTGTGCAAGCAGGACGGCCGAATTTTCATCCGCAATTGATGTTTGTTTTCTTAATTGTGGGCAAGGTAAACTACCAGCGCGGGCGCCAACAATACCCAGCACCTCACCCACACCTATCCAGAACCGAAGGCACAATACTCCGGTGACTACAAACAAACTCTTACCCCCACAATACCCTATTCCATGCAATATGCTCCACCCTCCACCGCGCATAGTGCCAATACTGGCCCCATCCTGGCACCCTATACCATCTAATATGGGGCTGTCAACAAACCCCGTCCCTTACACCCAATCCCCAACCTACTTACGAGCAGTGGGAGGCACAACTGACCAGCTCCGACCTCTCCTCCCAGCGTAGCCTGCTAGAGAGGGCCCGGGTGGCCAGCGCCGGCCAGGGTATCCCGGACTAGAGGAAACCCCCCACCAGGCGGGTGACCAGACAGCAGCACCTAAGGCTCGCATAAATAACGTTTATTCCTCCTCCTTCTCCTGTGGGCAAGTTTTCGTCATTGCCTTTACTTGGCGATGTACAGGGTACTCGTCCGGGCTTGCTTACGCCGTTGTGGGCTGCACCAACAATCAGCGTTAGAGAAAAGTGCTTATGGAACAAACGTGTGAAGTGCACCATGGCAAAAGAAGTGTCTGCATGAGCAGAATCTATTCGCTGCACAAATTTCCTGCCCCCCTTGAGTGCCGCCGCGAATTTGTCGTCGTGCTGAATCGGAAAGACTTCGAACCAAGCAAATTTGCCAGAATACGTACGGTCGTACGCTGCTTCTGGAAGCGCTGTTTCTTCACCCTCATGTTCAAACCCAATCGCACGTTTCTCTTCTATGGAGGTGTGTTCTGTTCATCTCATCGACGGGAAGCGCACAAACATCATCCGGACACCTATGCTGGAAGCCGGGTATGCGAAAAACTTGTGCCTAACGCGAATAAAAGCGTCGCGGTGGCGGAGAACGCCCCGTCGTGTCAGGAAATACCTGTTGGGGGTTCCCACCCGCCGCTGAAACGCTAAAGTTCTTTTAAACAAGCAAACGGCCTTGAAATCTTGGTATATCAAATAAGTTGCCCCTGTTTTGCCGCGGGAAAAACTGTTATGCGGCGGAAAATATTTTACTTTTTATATGCATGTATGTCTACTACCTGCACAGTTAAATGAGTATTTCAGGGTCTTGTAACAACCAACTCAGTATGAGGTATGGGAGCACGTAATAAATGTCAACACGTTCGCCAACCAACAGCAGCATGCCATGCTTGGAAAATTGCACTATCGCGCGCGTGATCGGAGGCATTCGCTGATTGCGCCAACCCACTTACTTCTGAGCGTATCCGTAGGCGGCATATCAGCCCAATAGTTCCCGAGCTCTTTCATGGGAACGCAGGCATGTTGACGGATATTGAATGCTGCAATGTGTCGAAACAACCACTCTTTCAAGATGCCGTGCCAACAATTAACCAGCAAAATTGTATCTATGCGGCACTGAATAAGACTTTTTTATTTAAATGGTCATTATCCAGTGCCATGATTTTTGATGGTTGCATCCAATCCACCTTCCTTCATCGATACAAATATTTTTTTACCCTACACACCCTATCGGGATCACTTTAAATTTTAACCCGATCTGTGACTAGCCATGACTATACCCTGATGATAAGGAGGACGCATTTCTTTATTTATGCCACGCGATTTCCCTCATCCAGACCTTTAACTTGTACCCAACAAGCCCTATTGGCTTCACTTTATATTTTAACTCAATGTATGACTCACCACGACTATCTCATAACTATAACCAGAAAGCATTTTTATATTTGTCCCACGTGATTCTCCTCAACGAGAGAATATTATTTGAAACCCCACACACCCTAGAAGGATCATTTGGAATTTTAATCAAATCTCACTAACCATGACTCTCATGACTTTAAGCAAACGCATCATTTATATGCCCCACGTGATTCCGCTAATTGAAATCTTGAATTGGATACCCCACATGCTTTAGCAGCCTCAGCTTGAGTTTTAACCCAATTTATGACTCACAATGAATATCTCATGATTACAACCCCGAAGCTTTTTTATTTGTCCCACGTGATTCCCCTCATCAAGACCATTAATGTGATACCCAACACATCCTAGTAGCATCAATTTGAAAGATAACCTAAACAATGACTAAGCATGACTATCTCATGATATAGCCACACCGCATTTTTGTTACATATGATTTCCCTCATCGCAACCTTCAATTTGATGCCCCGCCAAACCTAGTGGCGTCATTTTGAATTTTAACCCAATTTATAACCCATTATGACTATGTCAAATGATAATAATAAGGACCCATTTCTGCCTTTGTCCCACGGGATTCCCCTCAATGAGACCTTTAATTTCATACGCGACTCGCCCTAGCGCTACGACTTTGAATTTGAACCCCGTATATGACAAGCCATGACTAGGTGATAATATAACCATAACTCATTTTTGTCCCACGTGTATCCCCTCATCTAAAACCATATGATCCGCCACACGCCCTCGCGGAATTTTTTAAATTTTAACCCAATTTATGACTTATCATGAGTGCCTGATGACTATACACAGGAAGTATTTTTCAATTTACCTAGAGTGATTCCGTAAATCGGCACCTTTACCGTGATACCTTAACACGCTTTAGCGACATCAGTTTGAATTTTACACAATCTATCTCATATTGTGGTCATTATTCTGTCTAAACGGGCGTCGCCCAGTCAATTCAGTTGACAACTCATTTGAAACAGCGTAGGAGACAGCCGCTGCCCCTTCCCCCCGGCGCTCACCTCTTCCTTTTTGACCATAGCAAATCAAACCGGTAACAGAAGCAGGCGAACAACCAGCAAGCAAGCACCACCGTGTGCTCTCCCACCACCCTCTCCCACTTTATTAGCGGATCCATTAAGAGGAAAAGGTGAGATAACCCTTTTTGTGACCCCACCAGTCGATTATCATTCACACGCCCAGCCGCTAAATCAGGCACCCCCGGCCCCCCCCACCCCCACAGCTCCCCACCAACCAATCATGCGCAACGCGAATGCTGCCCCGGGTAACCTTAATTGCGAGCCCAAAGCGACACATGTAACTTAACCGCCAACCATAGCTGCTTCCAAGGCTAGTCATGTGTGCTTAGAACTCGCCTCACGGTAGTTCTTCCGGCGTCTTCATTTCCTCGACCGGCAAAGTCTTGTCCTACCGCGTGGAACGAACAACCTCATCCACGTCTGCCGAGTTCCATGCACTTAAACAAGCCGTGCGCTACATTCTTCGTCAGCCACCAGCAGAATGGGCTTTATTTACGGACTCGGAAGCGGCGTTGCAAACCTTTTTTTTTCTTTATTGCCTGCTTTTGCATATACAGAACACAGACATTCATAACAGCCATCGACCTGACTTTGGTTGACGTCATGTGTTTAAACGTCCCTTAAATGTACCAAAGATCCCATGTCTGCAAGACATTCGGCTGGATTCGACACATATTTTTGATTTTCCACGTATGTACTCATTGTCTCTCTAAAATACTGTCTCGCGCTTCGCGCATCGATATCAGAGTACCTTGCGGCCATCCTTGCTTCCCAAATAGAGCTAAATCCAACAAGCATGATCAAGTCGTAAGGCATGCCATCCTATCTTTCAACAGGCAAGTACCGTATGCCTTGGTCATCCGCAGTCAGACCCCTTTTCATAGTTCGTTGGAGCACAAATCACAGGAACACAGCATCCCAACAATAGGATGAATACATGCTCAATAGTTTCAGCTTTTTTTTCATATTAGACAGACAATTCCCAATGGAACGAACAAGCCTTTCTCTGTCATCCCCGTCTTAACAGAGAGTGTTCCAGTATGCAGTTTGAAGAAAAACGTCTTACGCTAGGGGGTACCTGCATACGCTTAACTCTTTTAGGCACATCTTTCCCCCTCCCTACTCTATAAATCATCCGGTACATTGGTTCAGGGAAGACTACATCACACACGTCTTTATACAACTTTTTCCTATTTACTTGACACAAGTATTGCCAAGAAAATCGAGCAGCCAAGAAAGGCATAGCAGTACAACTTCTCTCATAAAACCATGTAGGCCGCCAGGTATAACATTGCACGTGACTATATTATCCGGTAACGCTCTACGCAAGCGCAATTGACAGATAGTTCTCAACGTTGGATCCTTAACATTGCGGAGAGACAAGAAACGATTTACAATTTGACGTACAAACAAGTGTGCTAGTCCCAAACCTCCGTCCCTGACCCTACGAAACAGGTTTGTCCGGCTGCTCTGTTCCCAGTTTGTCACCCATATAGACGCAGCGGATACACGATGCAGTCTTTGAACATTTGCTCGGGAACAATAAAGAACTTGAAGGACATACCACAGTCTGCTTACAAAAAATAAGTTGCACACAGTCGTTCTTGAAAATATTGATAAGCTCCACTCTTTCCACTTTGCTGCCCTTTCGTTCATTAGGTCGGCTTCCTTCCTCCAATACGGGTCGCTGTCTTTATAAAACTCCAAAGGCACACCTAAGTATTCTGCCGGTGTGCTGACCCAATTCATGTTTGCGAAGATGCTATGGGTTGATGGGCAGTTTCCATGCCAAAGCCCCAGGCATTTTTTCCAGTTTACGGCACTCCCATTCGCCTCACAGGATAGTTTGACGATTTACACTACCGCATTGATGCTTTCGACATCTGAATAAAAAACAGCAATATCGTCCGCATAGGCTAAAAGTTTGACTTCAGCCCCATGCATTCGAAATCCGTGTACGCTGTCACTGGGTATAATGCTTAAACAAAGTGATTCAATGTACAGTCAAAAAAGTAACGGACTAAGTGGGAATCCCTGTCGTACGGAGCGCTGTACTTCTATGCTTTCTCCCACAACCTTATTTACTATTAGCCGCGTCATACAACACCCGTACGTCATGGCTACACCTTCCCGAATAACAGAGCCAACATTCACATAGTCCAAAATGCACAGCAATATTTCACGGGGAACTCTGTCGAATGCTTTTAAATGCGAATGCAATTCTTAGTCGAGCCATGTCAGGCGCCGTGCGGCGTCCACGCGCCCGCAGGTGTTATCTCTCCGCTCTAACCCCCTCTCCCATAGCAACAGCTGCAAGCGCACGCGCTCCTCCTCTCCCCTAGTAACCTGAGCAGGTGGTGCGGGCGGATCAGCGGCGAGTGATCGCGGATCGCGGGAGCTCGCCGAAGCTCCCGCGTGGTGTTAAATAAATGGTCACTCTACAAATCACCATCTCCTCCTTAATTATAAATTCCGCGCACTCTCGCGCAAAAGAAATGCCTTCGCATTTCCTCACGATTCCCTTCGGGGAGGTGGGGTGAATTTTTCTAAGTCTAGTTGAAGCATCGCTACGTTGGTTCCTGTTGCATCACAGCATTCCAACACACATCGGGCTGTGTGGATATTCGTGGAGATTGTGCGTCCCCTAATACCACACGTTTGGTGTGGTCCCACAAGTTCTCTCATTACTGTTTGGAGCATTTTGGCTAATATCTTCATGAATATTTTACAGTCAACATTGGTTAAACTGATCGGCCTATATGATGTGGACTGACGCAGCATTGCGGGGTCTTCAGTTTTAGGAATACGAACTGTGTGTGAAACCATATAAGACGGAAGCACAACATTAATGTCGTCAGCCTCGTTGTAAACATCTGTCAAAATTGGCGCTAATTCATTTCTTAAGGCCTTGTAAAAGGCTACACTGGGGCCGTAAGGCCCAGGTGACTTTCCAGGGTTCAGATTTTTAATTGCCTTCGCAACCTCCTCTTCTACCAGTTCTTTTCTTTCCTCACTACGTCTGGGCAAAAGATGAAAGTAATCCTTTTTGAAGCGCTCAACATCAACTGGGCGATATGCGAACAATTCTTTGTAGTGTTGGAGAAAGCAGTTTTCTATTTCGTATTTATCACTTGTAACAATACCTTGCCATTCAACTTCAGCAATGTGATCTCTACGCGCATGCCACTTTTCGGTGCCAAGAGCTCTCTTTGTCGGCACTTCATCGGCGATAATTCTTTCGGCCCTTTGCCCGTACCATCGCTCTGCGATAGCGCTCCGTCTCGAGTGAACCTAGCTTCTGTTTCACTGTTCGTATCTCGGCCGTGAACTCGCCTCGCATTCGGCACTCTTCTCGCGTTATTTTTCTAGATTCTCGCGCAAAATAGTTTCTAACCTTAAGGCGGGCCAGCTGCTTCAGCCTTCACGAGCATGTACCCCGTGACGTCACGTACGTGCACCATCTCGCATACGTCGCCGGTCACCGAGTGACCATACAATGGATGCCTGCACACTGCGGCATTCTCGGCAACGAGAAAGCGGATGAGGCAGCTCGCAGAGGTCTACAGCTGCGAAATGTCAGAAAGATTTTTTTAACAAAACACGAGGCCGCAGCGCTAACGAAGGAGCTTGCCATAGAAGAGCGAAACCGCCTCTGGTCTTGGCCTGAAACTCGGCACCCTTTCCTGCACCATATAGACCTGGGACTCGGCATGAGGCTACCAGAGCGGATTCCACGTAAGCTTGAAACTCTTTAGCACTGGTTGCGTCTCAACGCAGCGCTCACGAGCTCTCATCACTATCGCATCGGTCTAACTGCAAATCCCTACTGCGATAATTGTGGCTTGCCCGTAACAGTAGAGCACGTTATTCTAGAGTATCCGGCATACGTCCAAGAAAGAAATCACCTCGCAGAAAAGATTGAGTGCCTCAACAACGCATCTATATCTTTGAAAGGTTTCCTTGGATCCTGGCCCTCTCCATCGTCCATGAGAAAAGTGTTGGTTGCCTTATTTGACTATTTACACGGAATCGGCGTCGCAGAGACAATTTAGAACTTTACTTGTGAGATTGTGTGGACTTTTTCCTCACCATGCAAAGCTTCGTGTTCACTTTTTCTTTTAACCACTTTTTTTCCCTTTCTTCTGCCTTAGTTCTTTTTGGACCTTTACTCCCATTTCCCGATTCCCTCCGAGTAGCATGTAGGCGGGAACATGCCGGCAAACCTCTCTGCTTTCATCTAATAAAGAGCTCTCTCTCTCTCTCTTCTCATATCTCTCTCTCTCTCTCTCTCTCTCTCTCTCTCTCTCTCTCTCTCTCTCTATCTCTATCTCTAGAACTCAAAACGAACTCAAAACTCATAAGTGCTCAGAACTCAAAATACACTCAAACTAAAAAGGTACTCAAACACAAAATGTACTCAAACTCAAAATGTACACAAAACTGAAAATATATTCAGAACTTAAAATGTTCTCAAACTCAAAAGGTACTCAAATTCAAAATGTACTGAGTACTCAAAATGTACTCAAAACTCAAAATGTACTCAAACTCAAAATGGGCTTAAAACTCAAACTGTACTCAAACTCAAAATGTACTCAGTACACAAAATATACTAAAAGTCAAATTGTATTCCGTACTAAAAATGCACTCCACACTCAAAATGTACTCAGTACACAAAATGTACTCAAATGTAGCGGCTCTAGCACCACCCAACTCCAGCGGACGCTCACTCAACTCACTCAACTAGCCCAGCTGTGTTGCCCACCGTCGGTTCAGCCTTCAAGAACACGATGCGGTTCGCATTATTCAGGCATTGCTGACCAGCCGCCTTATGTACCGGACCCCATACCTAGCCTTTAAACCTGCGGAGCGAGACAAACTCAACGAGATCATTCGGCAGACTTATAAGGCCGCGCTCGCCCTTCCGGCCACTAAATACACCCGCAAGTTGCTCCAATTAGGAATCCACAACAGCTGAGAAGAACTTCTTGAAGAGCACAAGCTATCACAACAACAACGCCTTCTCCTTACATATACGGGGCGCTGCACTCTTCAACGCTTGGGTTATGCCACTTTCTCACCCGACAACTGCCAGGTTGGCATACCTCCTGATATCCGGAGTCGAATCACGTTGGATCCTATCCCCAGAAATATGCATCCGAAATACAACGTCGCCCGCCGAGCCACTCGTGCGGCCGCGTTGCACCGGCTACATTCCACTACCTCCATCACTCGGCAGACGGACGCTGCGCGCGACTCCACCCAGCGAGATTACGCCGTTGCCATTGTCGACCACCGCTTTCAGCAGCTTTCGACAGCCACTATTCGCACCACCACTGCCACAACGGCCGAAGGAGCAGCCATTGCGCTAGCAGCCACTACAGCCCGTACTAGGTGACTAGCAAGACGCATGCCGCCGATATATTGGGGGCCGCATTACTCCCACGGCTCTCCGCATCCTTCAGGCTGATTCCAAACTACCCGAAATCCAACTCATCTCGGCACCCGGCCACGCTCACCTGCCTGGAAACGATGTGGCCCACGCCGGTGCCTGCGAGTATACACGCCCGGCCGTCTCCGACCAGCAGCCTCCTTGCCCAGATACCCTGTCACCCCCCTTGATCCCCTCACCCACCACCGCCTCAGCCGCCCATTATATCCTCCTCCTGACCCTTGCCTGAGTCGTTACAAAGCTACATCCCTCCGAAGGCTGCAAAAAACTCTTACCCCCCCTGTACTCTCCTCCACAAAATGTACCCTACCCAATACTACAAGACCTGTGCCTACTGCCCATCCCCTGGCACATTATACCACCTGGTTTGGGAATGCCAGCAATTGCGGGTTTATCACCAATCCCCAAACCTACTTACGAGCAGTGGGTGAACCGACTGACCAGCTCAGACCTTGCCGGGCAACAAGAAGTCGTCGCTAAAGCCCGGGCAGCGAGCCAGGACCACGGCATCCCGGTCTAAGGACCAGCCCCACAGGGCTGATGCTCCTGCCATCTAGCACCATATTTGCTCGCTTTCATTAAACGCTTATTTCTCTCTATCTCTCAAACTCAAAATGTACTCAAAACTCAGAAATGTACTCAAACTCAAAATGTACTTAAAACTCAAAATAGACTCAAAACTCACACGGTCCCAGGCGTACTCAAACTCACTCGGGCTCAAACTCATTCAAGCTCATACTCACCATGACCCACTAGCCGCACTAACTCAAACTACGTGTGAGTTTCAGTCCAAATGAGTCTAACTGAGTGGACTCATGAGTGAGTCCGCCGACCTGTGGTGTGAATTAAAGTGGAGCCTCATGGGCAGCTGTTTTAGGTTTCGTTTAGAGCTTTGTTTTCCAGCCACCTTCACAGCGTGGATTGGAACCATTGTTTTTTATAATTTGATTCTAAGTCACGCACTTTTAGAAAAGTCACGGCTGTCAATCTTTTTTACCCGTTATTTAAATTCTCCCTAGACAAGCGACATTTTACAGGTGTATTTACAGATATCGGTTCGGTATTACCTGTCTCTTACATTTTGTTCGCTATTACAGATACGGAGATAGGGTGCGTAAAAATTAACAAAAATCTAGCGCCTGGGGTAGTCTCACATTTTTTTTTGTAATTTTTTTATTCATCGCAGAACGCGTAAGGCATTTTGAACTGTCTGTCATTTTCGTCTAGGTTTTGTTTTAAAACATATTTTAGTGAGAACGACCAAGCCTTGCCGTGCGCAAAGCCCCAAAGTAGGAAAAAGCTGCAGTCGCCGGAAATTGTCAGTCACGCGCGCCACCTTTGCATTATTGTTCTCTCAAATTATGCATGGCAAAGTAAAATGAATTGCACGTTTAAGCTATTCTCTGGCTTGCGTATAGCGCATAGAAATACGGGAAGCAACAAAAAAGGCGCAGGTACACGCATGTTCGCTCTCTCGCGGAATCACGGAAAGGGGTTTATAAAAAGAAGGGCGTGATATTGAATGCGGTTGCTGTTAAACCGAAGACTATTTTGTAGTGGGTAGTCATCTCTAGCTGGGTGCTTTCTCCTGCTTCGCAGACTGACCAGAAGTTGAAGCTGACCATACTCAAAACACCCAATGTTTTCCCTTAAAAGAACATTGTGGAAGTTAGAGGACTTTGTAGCAGAAAGGTTTATATAGGTGACGCAAAAATAAAATCATCTGCGTTGATGGGCTTTTGTTCTCGATTTAAAGAATGTCAAAGTAGCGTTGTGCTGTAATACTAGCTCATCTTAACCCAGGTCTGCTCTTTGCACTGGAAAAGTTCGTCGCGACCGTCCTCTTGTCCTGGGCTCAGTGATCCCCGGCCGTGCCATCAGTTGAGTCGTTCAGTCGCTCAGCCAACTGCCTGGGCTGGTGGTCCTCCACGCTGTTGCGTTTGCGTCGCTGTTGTTATCGGACGCGGTGATCTCCGTGGCCACATTTATGCCCTCTGTAGTCGTCGCGTTCCACTCTTCAACTGGCACTTGGAAAAATACTGAAGTCGGGGCGGTCGTCTCTTCCTCGGCTGGGCTTCCACGCAGTGAACCTCGAGCCCGGTTTCCTTGCGCCAACTGTATCCCGGCGAAAGCTAAGAACACGATAAATATGGCCGCGCACATGGCCGGGGCCAGCGGACGGCGCTTCCAAGCGGCGTGTTCGTCGCCACTTTTGTTCTCCTCACATTCCTCGCCGCCTTCATCATCCGGGGAGTCCCAGGAAACGCGTCGTCCGAGCCCGTCCTCACGGCTGTGGGCAAAACACATCGTGGGAAAGTGAGTTAACAGCCACTATGTTGATAGTTTGGAAGCAACTGGTCGAAGTACGGATATTTGTGTGACCAACAAATTGAATAGTGTCACAAACTCGAGCGTACGACGTCTAAAAGTATCGTATAGATTTTTCCTTTCTTTTGTACAGCGCCTAACTCTTCTTCAGTCGTCCGATTCATTCAGTTCGGTTCTATTCGCCCGAGTCAAGGCTGGAACTTTCGCGAACGAAGGGGCAGTAACACGACCACTCGCCGGCTCGCCGGCAAGAAAATACCAAAATAAAAAGCTCCGCCGCTCAACTTACACCGAAGCTTCGAGCACTCTAGAGGAGGCCCGGGTGGCCTTGCCAGTGCTAAAGAGCGTCGATGATTCTAGAAGGGAGAAGAGTGAAGTTATTCGCTGACGGCGGCGGGCGCGTTGTGTGTTGTGCTCTCCCTATCCGCGCCGGCACGGTTATAAAAAGAGAAGCCGCGCCTATGCAAACCAGCTACGTTTGGCAGTAGTGATGTGACAACGGCACCTGTCTGTCTGTGCATCACACCATCGGGGACCCGCGCCCTGGAGGACTCCAACGTACTCCCGGGCCTCGAATCACCGTGATCGTCTCGGACGGCCTGGCCTACAGCGAAGCCACGCTTCCCAGGTAGCCGAATCGCCTCCGACAACGGTGCATCGTCCGGCCCGGTCGGTGAATATGCTGGGACTCTGTCTCTCATAAGCATCGAACTGTTCGTTTCTTTTTAGTTAACTGCTCCGATTCGTAATATTCATTTGTTAACGCTCCTGTTTGTATCATTTTGTCTAATTGGACTGTTTCTTGTATTTGAATTCCATCTAAGTTGTCTGCCATTATCGATCCGTTACCTCGTGCTTGTGTTTGTAACTTGCCTGTCTAAATATAAGTCTTTGTGCTGTTTTTCGTTCAAGGCTCTTGCTCATTCTTGCCGCTCTGGTCGGCGAAAGCCGCACATCAGACGGCCACCCCCTTTGTCACCTGTGCCCTGTAGATTCGGTGGCGTTTGTTGGCTCTCTTGAGTCGACTCCCCATATCTTCTGACAGTGCACCCTAATTTAAGGAAACGGGTGACAAATAGGGACACTGGCTACGCATTTGCCGCTGAGCAGCGGCACAAAGGCATTTTAAAGAAAAGCTTTGCTACTTTTGTCCAGCTGTTTCGCCGCTGATGCGCAAGTTCACCTTCATTTGACCGCAGCTGCGACACACCCCTTGACGCGCATCACGTTACTCGCCGGGCCTTCTTTCAGCTCTGCGCGCAAGGCCACGTTTTCAGTCAGTTCAGCTCAACTGAGTGCTGGTAGCTGCAAAGGCTGCAGCCACTCAGCTGATAGGCAGCCGACCACCCCCGCAGCTTCTCTGCTCCGAGGCTGCTGGCGCACGCATGCGCAGATGGGTCTTCTCGGGCTAAGTGACTCGGCTTCCGCCCGGCGAAGAGGAACGCCGCGTTCGCCATGAATGAAAACTAGGCCGGGCCTCCTCCTTTGACCGTTGCGCGGAACCTAACGTCTTTGAGCTCTGGTCGGTGAGCCGTGCCTAACCACCGGGAATGTGCCTCATGATGCGGGTATACCTAAGCCTAATCACAGTCATGGCTAGCCAATGGACCCAGGCACAGCCATCATACCTGGCTTAAGGATGAGTGTATACCTAAGTATAATAATTCCCCTTAAATCAAAGGTTCAAAAAGGGAAACCAACGCTTAGCTAGGCTAAACCAAGCTTTCGCTTTCCATACCCATGGTTAGCACAGCTAATCATCAGTCATTTTTGTTTTGTCCTCGAGCCCTCGTACAGTCTGTTGGCTATGGGACCATGACCTGTACTATAATGTTCGTATTTGTTTTTATGAAATAAAATTTCGGGTTCAATCTTTTTTTTCTTTTCACTTGTACTCATTGCGAAGCAATAGATGTGTGACAAGGCTAAAATTGAGGACTAAATATTATTTTAAAAGGTTTGTAACCTGCTAACGTACGTAACGCTTTCGGGTGGCACTCTTCTGTTCAGCAAAACGTGCAGTAAGCAAAGCTACGAATATAAACAAAATGGCGTCACCAGTGCCCACAGATTGAGCATGAAACAACAACTTCCGGCAAAATGTCTTCTGCAATTCTGAAAGAAAAAAAGGAAAACCTGAGGTACTGGTTCCATATCAAACAATTTGGACGACAAGGTGACCATGGGCGGGAGAGGAGGAGGAGGAAAAACTTTATTGTGAGCCAGGTGATGTGGGAGTGGCTCCTCAGTCCAGGAGACCATGGAACGACCTTGCTGTCTCAGCCCTGGACACCAGGAGTTGCTGTGTCATCCAAGCTGGCGCTGGTCGTCAGGTTCTCCCACAGCTCAGGAAGGGGAAGGGAAGTGGGTAAAGGAGGGAGGGCTGGGTTGTGTGCGCACCCCAAGATCATGTGTATGAGGCTACATGGGTTAGAGCAGAATTTACAAGTGGCAGAGTATTGGGTGGGGTAGATCCGATGTAGCCAAGTTGGGTGAGGAAAGGTGTTTGTTTGAAGCCTCAGGAGTATTACTTCTTCTGTTTAGTAAGATGTGGGTGAGGAGGGGGAAAATGTTGTCTTGATGTACGGTAATGTTGGGTGATGTCTTGAAATGTGAGCAGGGGAACGAGACTTGGTGTTTCCTCAGAGGCCTGGAGGAGAGTTCGCAGGCTTGTCTATGGGCAAAATTATTGCCCGTTAGTGAGGAGTGTCCCGGGGTCCACACAATTGTCGATCTTCCTGTTGGGGGCGTGTTGAGCCAGGAGGTTCCACGTAGTTGAGGCCACGTAACCTGATAAAAAGCTGCGACAGACGGCTTGACAGTCCGTAATTAGAATTGTGGCGGGTGTTTGAGTGATGGCGAGGGCCACAGCAAATTCTTCCGCGGCCCAGGTAGATGTGGTCTTGATTGAGGCGCAGGTGATGATCTTGTCTTTAGTGGTTACTACGGCTAAGTAATGGGACGGATTGGAGTAAGGGCTGGCATCTGTGTACAAAACGTTAGGATTTTTTCCGTAGATTTGTTCTTGGGCTTGGCTACGGGCGTGTCGACGACCGGAGTGCAAAGTGGGATGCATATTTTTGGGAAGAGGGCGGACACGAATGGATTGACGCCAATTATGGGGAAGAGGTTTTCTGTCCGTGGTTTGAGGAATTGACATTTTGAGCTCCTGTAAAAGTGCCAGTCCTGTTGGTGTTTGAGTTAGACGGAGACGTTGACTGGGAAGATGACCTTCGATGAGTTCCGTGACCGAGTTGTGAATGCTAATTGGAGCAGTTTAGTTGTCGCGGTGGACATAGGAAGATTAAGAGCTTTCTTTATAGCTTTGCGGATGAGGCGATCAATGGCTTCCGTGTCACTTTTGCTGAGAGTGAGGTAGGGGGCGATGTAGATGACCCGTGATATGAGGAAGGCGCGGATAAGGCGGAGAAGGTCTTCCTCCTTCATGCCGCGATGACGATTGGAGATGCGACAAGAGCATGTGGGTAATTTGAGTGAATACTGTGTTGAGCTTGAATAATGTCTGATCGTTCCGTGTATGGCCTGGATTGTAACACCAAGTATCTTGAGTGAAGTTCTGGGACGTATAAGCTGACCATCGAGGTAATTTGAACTGATTCTTTGTTGGATGCAGGTGGACTTTTCCGTACAATGATGAGGTCAGATTTTTGAGGGGAACACCGAAGGCCAATTGATGAGGCATATTGTTTTACAGTGTCAGTGGCTTTTTGAAGGGTATCTTGAATTTCACCTAAAGAACCCGTGTCAGTCCAAATGGTAATATCATCCGCATACAGTGCGTGATGAACACGGGGAATGGCTTTAAGCTGACGAGGGAGGTCTAGAAGAGCGATATTAAAAAGCAAAGGTGAAAGAACAGAACCTTGAGGAGTGCCTCGATCTCCTAGAGTGATTGGGTCAGATTTCACATCGCCTGCTTTTAGGATCGCCTGTCTGTGGGTGAGAAAATCGGCAATGTAGGAGTAAGTACGCAAGCCGCAGCCTGTTTCGTTGAGGCGGAAGAGGATGGCAGAATGAGAGACGTTATCGAAGGCTCCCTTTAAGTCCAATGCAAGAATTGCACGAGGTGAATTTCGGGAGGCTGGTATAAGAATTTCTTCCTTTATGCGAAGAAGGATGTCTTGAGTGCACAGATGGTTTGCATAAGCGAATGTACACTTGGGATATAAACATCACTTGAAACACTTTTAGAGTGCAGCAAAGTGAACTCGCACAAAGGGAAGTTTTATGCGATATCGAGCTCGCTTTACCAACCAAGGAACAAGTCGCCAGGGTTTTTAGCATATTGCTTCAGCTTTTCTCAAAAAGTTCATTGTATACATGAAGCGCATTGAATACTTCGTCCCGCAATTTTATGTACCAAGCCATTTAGGGGGCAAGTCTGCTCCTAAAATTTGAAGTTACCTATAGAACGCAACGCATAGAAGCGAGAGCCGCGGATTTCTAGCCCTGTCTTCGAAAAAGTTGCGGTGTTTTTTCGCTTTATTGCACACGTTCGCTTTATTCGCTTTATTACACACGTGTGCAATAAAGCGAATTTTTGTAGACTACGGTACATATTCACCTCAAGGGAATGATTGTTTTGTGCTCAGGTCTATAATCAAGGGCGTTGTTGTTGTTGTGTCTCGATCGAAAACGGTAGCTGCTGTCGAGGGGTTGCCCGCGTCCTTGGGATCAGGTGGAAGCTGAATTGACTGGCGCATTTTAAACGCGAAAGCGTTAGTTGGCTAGGTCAGCGATTGCTCGCACGCGACTAAGGCCTGCAAAAAGCGTCCACAGCAGCCAACCATTGCCGCGTGCTCAAACCACATCCGCTGCGATGGGTTCCATGCCGCTAGGTTCACGACAAAACTACGACAAGAAAAAGCACTTGGCGTGCGCTGTTGTGTGCTATAAATTGGAGAAAAGAAATCTTAGCACTAATGTCTGCATACCTGTATTGAAGGTGAAATGTTCACTACACTTATCAACGGCTTGTTTTGTCCCACATATAGTGTGTGCGTGTCTTTATTCGCTTTCGGGGTATTAGTCTTGATGCAGATCGTTACACAGGCAGAGTGACGACACTTTACCCCGAAGCTCCCTTGTATTCACAGTTCTGCGATGTTTGAGTTCACCTTTTCTGCTCACGTGTCGTCAGGTTCACCTCTCACGTGGCACGCAATGGAATAATCGGTCATCTACTGCTTAAAAGACGCGGAAGTAGTGTGTTGGTAACGTAATCCTCCTACTACGGGGACGTGCCTTCCAAGTCCGCACGTTATAGTAGCGTCCACTTTTTGCACCGCAACACAACCATAACAACCACAATTGTGGCGGAAAGGGGCAATTAAAAGTTTTCGCCATCGTGACTAAATATCCTGGAACACGACAGGACTCCTTACGTGCTATGAATTCGAAACCACAAAGGTTGAACTAAACGTCGAGAACGCCGTCTTTCTGGTCGAGAAGTTAAATGCCTTTGCAATCTTCTTGCTGGACACGTTTTGCTTTGCGCCCCACCTGGAGACTTTTAAAAGCCGTTGATCTGTCTTCTACCCGTGGCGTCACTGCTCGCGAATCAGAAATGGCATAGTTGGAAGGGATTCATGGTTTCAATTGCGCAAAAAACATGGATTAGGAACAAAACAAGAATTGGCGCGCTCTAACAACAGAATGTTATTGTCGCAAAGAAATACCTATGTAGATACAAAACTCTGCACCTATGGAACAGTTTTGAACGCGTTTTATATTTCTTTGAACAAAAACATGTCTGTCACTCCTCCGTCTGTGAGGCTTTGTTGGATAAAGAAAGGTCGCGGCTATAAACTTGTCTGTAATGAAGGGAGTAGTACACGTGGTAGTTGTGTGCGCTTTAAGGCGTGTTCCGTGATGATGTTGCGCAGTTCTGTAGGTATACAGGATTTTCTTGGAAACAACAGAATTTAGTTATTAGAGTGCGCTCGTCCTGGTCCGTTCTTCTTAGTCCTTATTTGTTTACCGCGGAGTCGACTCCATGAGTTACTCACTCATACTGCCACGCAATGGAAAAGTTTTTAAGACAATAGTGAACTTGTGTGCTCATTATTTTCCTCCCTTTATGCGCTGGCGGCAACGATTGTCTCTTACTGCCAATTATAAGCCAGGGCTGTGCGACGCCTCCTGAAA
>JABSTR010001445.1:0-78446 GCA_013339765.2 Haemaphysalis longicornis | reverse complement strand
AGTCATGCTTAACACAGAAGAAATGGACTCGAAAGCATTGCACATCATAAGACCTGTTGCTAAAAGTACCAATTGAAGTACAATATTGTTCTGCGGCATGGGACAGCACACATCAAGAACATATTGGGTGAATTCTTCAGCATCTGTTGAATGCATGGCATTATACAAGCTTGAACGTGCCCCCAGGAGGGATAGTTGTAAAAACGGTAACTTGGGAGTGCCCACATAAAGAAAAATGCTTGGCCGCAGGGCTAAGCGCAACTAGTTACTTTTTCTCATGCACTACTTGTGGCCTGGATATGGATTATTAAGGCTTGGTTCCTACAGCTAGTAACAACAACAACAACAAACCTTTGTCCTGTGCGCAGCCCTACCTCCCACGGGGCTGCATGTCCAGTTATCAACTGGCTTCAGGTTTCAGACCAACGAAGTGATTAGCAGATAGATGATTCAGCATAGTAGTTACTACACCTTCGCAATGGTGAACATTACCTGCCTGCCTCACGACTGCGAACACACAACTATACCTTACGTCGCACAGGTTAACTCCATTATACGGGACAAAAACAGCCCTGTGGTCTACGTAGTATTGCGGTGCAAAATAATTTATGCGCGCAGAATCGTGTGCAGTGGCTAGCTTGGTTACGATGGGAGTGGCCATGCGCCGGCCCACTGCCCTGGGGTGACCGGCGTTGCTGCCTCTCGCCACTGCACGTAAGCCACGAAACGCCCAGCGGCCTCAACATGGTGGACTAATAAAACGCAGCGCAGAAGTTCGTCGGGAGTTCCCTCACCACTCTCGCAAATTAAGGCGGCAGAACTGATGCAGAACGCCCGTCATCATCATCGTAACGTACTACGCGCAAGTTAGGCAGTCCTACACACTCAGCGTCAAAATCACACGCTGCACACCACCGTAAGTGCGCTCCAGAAGTTCTTCGAGAGCACCACATTACAATCGCAGGCCAAACACCTACGCACCTCTGTAGCGGCAGATAAAAATCATGACGAGAAGAGCGCAACGAGGTAACCGCACAACAGCTGCCATTTTTCTTAAGCCATTACGTCATATCCGCAAAAAGAAACGGTCAATTTGTTTTTTGATGTCTAGTTGGCGCATGCGCAGTAAGGCTCGTCCACCATTCCTGCACACCAGGTCCCCTCCTAGCTCAAATATTACAGGGACAGAGCGATTCCCGTTGCGGATTATCAACCGTGGCTCGAAAGAACGGAAAAGCACAAGTGCAGTCCGGCTAGCTAACCACTACAAGTAACTTTATTTCACGGGCGATTATGTTTTAACCGGGCGCCATTTACCGATAGCAACATTTGAATTGTTACACCTCCTCCTCCTTCTACCCCTCCTCCTCCGCGCGCGGAGAACGGGAGATTAGAAGGTCAGGCTGGACGCTTAACCACCTGCAGTAGATGCTCCGGCGCTCAGCGTCATAGGTTACTCACTGCGTTCATTGTGCACCAATGATCTTCGAAAGTGAAACTGAAAGCATGGGGGCTTGCTGAATAGAGGAGGAGGCAGCCTACCTCACAGTGTATAGAAGCTGTAGTTTGTGTTTTTTAGATAGGATGAGTTCACATCCTTTATTGTGACGTCATAAACCATAGCACTCAAGAGCGTACGGGTGTGGTCCTTTATTCTCACGTTTCTAACGTTTTCTGCCTTATTAAACTAGTGCTATTGATACTGGCCAACTTGTTCCACTTTTTAGTGTCCTTTAAAGAAATGAAGCATCCCAAAGATTGTTATGGAACTTTACCTAATGTTTATTTACTTGTTTATTTATTTATTTGTTGATTTATTTATTGGTACTGCGATCTTTTACAAGATTATAGCAGGGGGTACAAAACGTGAGCATCAGTGGTAAGTGGAAACAACAATCAAAAGCAAACGAAGTACAAACGTATATAACTGTAATAGCTTCAGTGAATATTCTAAAGCAGAGAATCAACAAAAAAAAAACAAGTTACAAACATGTATAACAATCATTACCGCAGTGAATCTTCAAAAGCAGACAACGTACTTTTCGTAACAACGTCGTTGTGCAGGTTATTCCATTCCACGATTGTCCTATGAAAAAAGGAATATTTTAAACAATTGGTTAGTTGCATTAGTGGTGCTATAACGGTGCTATAGCATATAGTGGTGCTATATAGGGCATTAGTGGTGCTATAGCCGCGGAGAAAGAAGCAGACACAGTACTGGTCTTGGAGCATGACCACCCTCTTCGATCTCTTCTTGCTCGTGCAGCACCACAGCCTACCCATGACGATAGTGCTGCTGCGGATGTTGCTACAGATGACCTCCCTTATAGCGAATGGGTTAAGTGAGCGATGAAATGTTTGCGAATGCACCTTAGCTGTACAAAAAAGGAGAAATGCGTTAGCTATTTACCAAAGATGAGTGCAAAAAGCGCTAGAGCTATGCACAGATATGTACAAACAATGTCCATGTCCAATCGACGGCAATATGTCCAATGTCTTGTCCAGTCGTCGCCGTTGCAGCAGCGGCAGCCACATAGCGATTTCAGGAGGTCTGGGCTGGGAGTGCCGCTGAGGGCGGGTAGCGTGGCCGTGGATGCGTTAGTCCGATTCTTGCGGCTGCATTGCAACAGTATGCCAACCGCAACTTTGGAATAGTAGGAAGGCGCATGATGAGAGGTATACGACCAGCAGAGTCTGGAGGTTGAGGGTTATTCCTAGGCCGTGGTTGGTGCCGGATAAGAACGTGTTGCAGCTTAGAGACAAACGGGGACGTGGGGTTAGACAGACGGCGCGGCGGCCTACCACGACGTCGACGCCACGCACGACGCTTGGAACGTCGTGTCGTGTTTTCCCCAGCCAAATATAGTGGCCTTGCTCCCCTGCTCACAAGAACTCGGTTGAACCGCGCACGAGAAACTATGCACCGGGGCGCCGGTCGTTGCATGCCCTGGTTGTCGTTGCGATGGCCGAGTGCGCGAGTACTGTGAAAAAAAGGGATGAGCCGCCATGACCCGTTGTGATGCGTGCTTTTAATAGAACATGATGATGGCAATGGTGATGATGAGCCTGAAGGATGTGAGACGTCACCTTCTTCAACATCCTCTCCTGCGCGAAAATAGCTACAAGTTTCACTGCGTGTTTAGAGTCCATGGAGGGAAAGCAGTCTAGTTGGCCGTAGATGTCATTAGATGTCCGTAGAAGCAAGCAGTGTCGGGGACGTCGCTGCTTCTGCTTCCACCAATGATAACTGTGCTTCTTAGTGTGACGCTGGGTAGACCTTCTAGTTTGGTGAATCGCCGTTGAACTGCTTCTGTAGAAAGTTGTTCACGAACGGACTAGTTCATTACTGTTTGCGAGTCTACACTTCCTTGTCCGCCAGCCGGCAGTCATTTTGTTTATCGCAGAAACTGGTAGAACTCGTATCACCTTGAAATGCCTGGCAGACTTCTATGGAATGATAGGCGGTAATTTTCTTCGTCTCCTTTTTAGCTTTATTTTTTCCGTCTTCCGCAGGCTGTTCGCGACTCCGTCTTTCCTCTTTAACTTGAAAGTCCATATCCAATGTTGCCGCTTGCACCTTGAATCTGTCACGTTGCGAAAGAAAGCTGTCCTAAATTTCTTTTTCGGCGTGGCTGTTCCTTCTCTGCCTTTCTATGGTCCTTCCAGGGATTTCATGCGGTCGACATCTTCCGAAGATCCAGAAGCCTGCTTCCTTTTCCCGCTTTCTCTTCAGATGTCCCATTGATTTCTTCATGCCAGTTCTCACGGTTGGGCACTTTAAGTGTAGCTTTAACCGGGCTAGTGAAGGCAGTAGTTTTTGTCTGGATGTGCGATCACTAACATTCAATTCGTCAACATTGTTTTCTGGTCACACATGCCTCCCTACGGTCATGGTCAAGGCAGGTTTTTCTGAGCAGTCAATGTACGTCGGATAGCACGTGGTGTCTTCGGCACAGACGCCAAGATAGCTGTTTTCTATTAGAGGAATGTCTTGCCCATTCATCTGTCATATACACTGATCTTCGTGTTGCTCAGTTACCAGATTATTCCTTCAATTCGCGATATTCGTATTATCAGTATTATATAATCTTTCTTGTGCTGTCGCGGCTCTGACCGAATTCGGGCCTCGATGGACGCAGTTAGAGTTTGCCGGTTAGTTCTGCTTTCGGTTATTTTTATTTCCAGATTCACTTTTGCGGCTATCACCGTGGGCTCAAACTCAAATGCGTAAAACATATCGGATAGCAGGTTCTTAATGTCCACGGTATTTTTGACATCTCTGTCAATCTTTGTTGATTGATTGTAGGGTTTAACGCGCCGACGCAACGCAGGCGATGAGGCGCGCCGTAGTGGAGGTCTCCGGATTAATTTTGACCACCCGGGGGTCTTTAACGTGCGCCGAAATCTTGTACACACGGGCGTTTTTGCTTTTCGCCTCCATCAGAAAAGCGGCCGCCGCGGCCGGGAAACGAACCCGCGACCTCGTGCTCAGCAGCGCAACGCCTTAGCCACTGAGCCACCGCGGCGGGTGTCAATCTTTGTTGGTTCGTTTGGTGGGTTGGTTGGTTCGTTTGTTTCGTTGGTTCGTTTGTTGTTGGTTCGTTTGTTGGTTCGTTTGGCGGGTTGAGGATTCCGGGAACTGTAGGAGACACCGTAGAGCGTGCATCATAAGCAAACAGCGGCTGTACAGATGCAGGGGCAGGTGCGTGCCGCTGAAGACGTGTGAGCACGTTGTCGGTGATGCGGGCTGATGCCGGAGATGCGCCCGTAGGAGAGTCTCAGTCACGTGCGGTGGAGTAGGCGTCTCCATTTTGCCTGGCCAGAAGGGGTATCGAGGCTTTATTCAGTCACGGCGATTGGCAGCGACTGGGAAGACAAAGGTGCGAGTGCCCATTTCTCCGCAGGCGCGGCGGTGTCATTGACATCGAAGAAATTGATAAGGGGCTCGAGTTTAGGAACAGGTTGGGGCGTTGTGCCTTTGGAGTTGGTGCGCTAGGTTCTGTCGCGAACATTGGAAGGCAAATCACCAGTACTTCGAAGCACTCTGGCACCGCGTCCTTCAGGTCGCTGTAGACATTTGGTCCAGGCGGTGCAGCGTGGGACTGGGCAAGGATCTCGCTCGGGGGAGCCTGGTACGTAATGGTGCACCGTGTGGCTCGACTAAAGAAACCGCGGATGTAAACGTGGATCTCCATGAGCGCGAACCACAGCTCCGGGTTCTTGGGGTTGAACGGTGGCATGGGAGGGAACGGCGAAGATGGCGGAAGAAGCTTCGCTTATACCCCAGTGGTAAATTCATACTTGTGTTGAGTCTGGCGTCTCCTGGTCAGCACGTTTGTAGGCAGGGCCGGCCGTCGCGTAAAGCGGCGGCCCTCCTCACCCACAGATGTTGCACGGCACCTGTGGCCGACGGGCCAGGGCCGCGGAGAAAGGAGACGCAGACGCAGTGCTGGCGTTCGAGCCTCACGGCCCTCTTCGTTCCCTTCTCGGTCGTTCAGCACCACAGCCTACCCATGACGATAGTGCCGCTGCGGATGCTACTACAAATCAATACAAGATATTGTAGCGAACGGCGCGCCAAGGGCCAGCCGCGCTGTGACGGTGACGACGAAGCCGGGCGCTTCTGCAAGCGCACGCTCAAGTGCACTCACGCTGCCTGAAAATAAAATCTGTTGCAGGCCAAACCTTGTCGTGGTTGATTATATCTGCGAAGGTCGAGACAATACAAATCAAGATAAAAGTTCCCTCAAACTGTGCCCATCGCCGGAAATACTCTTGGCTTATGTTTTGATAAACGCACTTTATCTTATTTGAATTCGCGAGACGGGGATTGCTATCACGGAAATAAATGGGAACAAGCGAACAAAACCGCGCTCGAAAAATGTGACATGTCTGCTTTATTATTAAGCCGCAACAGTGGCCTTTTGTTTCACAGATACTGATTCTTCTGTCGTCAAACATTCTCCCTTTCGTGTTTTCCAGATTGAAGTCGGCGAGCTAAGTGCCTCGATCTTCCGCACATCGAAGGATACATACAGGGGAACGCTTTCGTTCGTGGTGCACGTATGGTGCTTCGTGGCACTGGTGCGGCGAATGAATGCGATCGAGCTGGAATTTTCCAGTGGTCTAGCAGTAAGTTAAGTTGTTCACATTTAACCAATCCCTCCGAAGCGCGCTCGTAATGCAAAAATCGGCTCATTGGAGGGAAACAAATGTTCGCTGGTGGCAGGCGCATGACCGTTTTTCATCATGGAGGCAGAAACAGACACCAATGCATTATTAATCTTCATGTACGCATATTTGCATCGTATCTCCATTACTTAGTTGCTCGAGAAAGAAATGACTGCTGAAGGGAAGCTTGAGGCTTTGTAATCGTTGGAGATGAACACAGAGTATGAAACAAAGAACTAAAGTGGCAATAACTAACTTGAAATTAGTAGTGCGTTTTAGCGATTGCAGAAAAAATTGACACAGCTGGCACTAGTGGTGCAAAGCTGGAGAAACAGCGGAGCTGGGGGTTGACTTAATGTCTCCTGGTTTAGCGAAGTTTTGCTAGGTTTCGCCAGTCCTTGCTAAGTGTGTGAGGTTTGGCGATGTTCTTGCTAGGCTATAAGGGCCAAAGCGTTGAATGGTGAGGTCAAGTTTGGCCGGATTTTACGAGGCCCTTTAGGTCAGTTCACAGCACTGAAAGCGGATTCCAGGGGAGATGGAGCTAGGTCGACCCTCAGCTCCGCTCTTTCTCCAGGGCGTGCACCACTAGTGCAGGCCGCGCCCATTTTTTCGCGTTTTAGTAGCCCAAGAAAGACTACACCGTTACAATGGTATAATAAGGTGTGCGCATACGCATGGCACCACTTGCTTACTTACACTCGAGCAGGCGCGGAAAGACGGCTGCACTGTTATAATACCCTTCCTGCAGCACATTTTACAGGCAGTGCAGTTCTTTTCTCGGTATTGTTTTTAGGGCCGAAGCCCCTTATGAGCCCGGGCTGTGCGGGCATCTCCTGTCGGCGTCGTCATCGTATGCTGTAGTTACGGCATTAAAACACCGGGACACTCGTTTTCGAACGCCTCGCGCTGGAACGTGTCAGCTCCGTGACCAAGAACACATACTAAAAGAACACACTGGTACACTGGTTTTCCAAAGCATTCCGCTAGACAGCTTCGTGGTGCAAAAATGCGATACTTTTGCAGCAAACCTCTACCCTCCAAGCGGTTTCATCGCCAGGGTCAAGAACGCCAAAGCGCCAAGTATGCACTTACACACTGCATGCTTCGCTTCTTTCCAGTCCTGGTCTTACGTTAGTGGCGACGGCCAGCGATTTTTTTAGGTCTATAACTGCATTTTTGCTAACACCACCGCACGACGCTGCAGCTGAAACAGTTCCGCTGCTAAAAGTGTCAAACGAGTTATTCGCGGAGCGGACCTCGGACCGACCAACGTGGAAATAAAGCAATAACGTTTGGAGCCGTTGAGAGATACTGGGCCCCAGACTTCTGGGCTAATCGAGTTCCGCCGTTTTCGTCTTTTTAACCTACAAGCACCCTCCACGATGGAGTAAGTAACGGTTGCAAAAGGCGATGCTTTATTTACCGGCAAATGCAGGCAAGTTGTTTGAATTGCGGGGAACGGGGCTCGAGAGGGATGTAGTTCCAAAACCCATGAGCTTTTCTTGTGAGGAATGTGGTGAACATAACGTAATGAAAGACCATTTCTTCACTCCCACGTGTGCAGCGTAGAAAAAAACCCCACAAGACGTACTGCAACAAGAGCAAAATAGTTTTTCATGCCCCGAACCAGGCCGCCCGGATTTTCTGGCGGGTGCTGTCCCAACAGCGCGAGGTCAAGAAAAGAAAAAAAAAACATCTATGCTGGTAGAAGCCGTCTAGGTCTCCAGTTACATGTAGTACATTACCTTGTTCGTTGTGTGGGTGTCTGACAGATAAAGAACGACTGAATCGAGTCTTCGTAAATAATTAATGTTACCTTTGGGTCATCCGGTGTTTACGTCCAAACGTCCAACGAGCGCCTTATGATAATGGGAGCTCGCAGTAACACGATAGAGCTCATAGATGCGCAGGGGAAGGCGCGGCAGGTGGCGGGGAAGCAGGATGGACATCCGAAGACGATTTTACAGAGCTCCCTTGATGGCGGTGCAAGAGGTTCGTTCCATCCGTAAGCACACACATACGGAACATACTCAAGTTCTCAGAAAACTTAAATCCGAATAACCAGCAAGACCTGTGACTCCCACCGTTGAGACAATCGACATGAAGTCGCCAGCTCCAAAATAGCGCAACGAAAGCAGCAGCCTTCTGGTAGAGCCGCGGGCCAATAGCAATGGCGTCCATGAAAACAAACCATCCGACTTGCGCGCAACAAATGGTTGTTACCCAGGCCAGGCCAGGCGATTAATGCTCATCTTTGGGCAGTAATGGTGACATATTCGCAAGAGGTTCCCCAGGATTTGGCCAGGGCAGGTTATGTCGTCTGGCCTTTCGCATAATCGCTAGCCATTGTTAGAGATAGACTGATAGGAATGTGGCCGCGAGCGGGTTAGTTCCCCTCTCGTCGTTGCGCAGGGCCGGCAGAGAGATCCTGCATAAACTGAGCTTGTCAGTAGGAGTTGTCGCGCAGCTCACTCCTCGCTCACCAAAACGGAAGTGGTGTTACTTCGACAGCTTCACATGAACACACTTCCAATAGTGGCAAGCATAAGAGGTATTAAGAGGGCATTTTCACAATGCCACAGGTACCACCCTTTGATCCCAGGGAGAATAACTACATGCGATGTGGTCCTGCACACACAATCCCAATATAAACAGCATAAAACCCGGCAACGGAATCACATCACAATGGGAGGCCACTCTGTTCAACCCGCAGCTAGCTTGCAAGAAATGGCTCACTGAGCGGAAGGCGCAAGCAGCACTCCGGCCGACGAAAGCCCCAAACTAGCGGGCCAGACCATTGAGACTCATATGGAGAAAGTGCACCAGCAATAAAGAGTTTCTGCTCAGACTAGTGGACCTAACCGTCCAGACTCATATAGAGAAAATGCATCAGCAATACGATTTTCTTTAAAAAACACTGAAAACTGAAGGAGCGAGGTGGGATGGTGATAGCATAATGGGTGAGAGGGGAAGAGAGGAAAGGTTGCGTGGCAGGTTTGGCAGAAGACCTGTGTTTGTAAGACGCTCGCAACAAACAATCATATCCCCAAGTATTTTGTCGCGGAAAGTGACGTAGTAAGGGAGCTACACCCCCGGTCGCCCGTTGACTAGGCTGATCACGAGCAACTGGCCCGATTAGCGAGGCGTGAGCTATGCCTGTGCCTCCGTTTCCGTGCCAGCGACCCCTTTATTATTGTCATCCTGATTCCTCAACACCCTCCCCCGCCGTCGATTCCGATGACCTTGGCTGGTTAGCCTCACGGAGATGGAGGCGCTGAACTTGGCGTCTAAGTCTTGTCCGGATGAGACTCGCAAAAGACACCGTCGCGACCTGGGAAAGTCTGAAACACTCGGCCTAGTTGCACAACACTGGGGACGAGGTGTCATCCTGGATGACCACAATGTCGCCAATCTGCACCTCGGGACCAGGTGAGGTGTAGCTTCGTTAGCAGAGCGCAGGAGAAGCAGGGTCAACGGCGCCACGTGTGCGCCTTGATTGCCCGTTGATTCCGCGCTCGACGTTGTAGCTCCGCGCTCACGGACGCAGACTCGTGCAGTCCCAGCCTTTGTGGCAATGAGGTCTTGCGCCTACCAGTTAGGAAGTGACCCGGTGTCTGAAAGAAGAACTCTTCGGCATCTACTGATGACAGCGTCAACGGGTGGCTGTTGGATGCATCCATTTCGCAGAGATCCGTCTCGATCTCTACTGGGGACAAGCGAGTACCGCCAAGAGCCCACACGAGCGTCTTTTTTGTGAGCCTTATGAGCCAGTACCACCAACCGCCACACCACAGTGTCCTTTAGACGATTAACTTTAACTGAATTCGGCGCCCACTGCAGATGTGGAGGACCGCGGCCTCACGCATGGTTTGAAGAGACATGGCGCAGTGGTGGAAGGTAAGGGCGTTGTCGTTGTCCGAGTATATTGGGATTGGAACTCCACGCCAGGAATATAAAATGTCTCAAAGGAAACAAAACCTCGAATGCCAGATGAGAACTTCAGGTGAATGGCCGTGGGATTGCACAAGAGAGTACGATGATGTATGTAGACCTTGTATTCCGGATGTGGCAACCGGCAGTAGTAAACTTCGACAAACGTCGACGCTAGCCACAGAAAAGGGTCAGCTTCAGTAATCCCATCTCGGGGCAGAGGAGCGACCGGCGTTGTGTCGGTTTGAGTGTACGTCTTCGGCATTGCAGGCAATGAAGTAAAACGCTTTTCGCAGGCTGACGACCCTTCAGTATCCTTCCGCACCCCTTCAATACCCTTCATTACAATTCACTATCATTCACTGCCTGTCACCCTCGACAAAAAATGCAACTCCAGATCATCTCTGCAATTACCGTTCGAGATCCTCGCAGTCGGATTTCCTCTATATCAGCTCACTACACCAGCAGTTCTAGGCCGTAAGTTGCGGTGGCGGCAAAGGTCCATCCCAAGAGAGTTCAGCTTAAACAAATCTCGGAAAAGCAGCTTGGTACAGAATTATACGGGGTCATAAGATAGTAGAGTTTGGCAAACGACCGCAACATCGTTCTTTTTGTCGCCGGCTTTGTAGCGATGAAGGCTGCAATGTTATTGGTGCTCACAACTGCAGTGTCACCGAATGTCTCCCATAGAAGCCCAAGGAGCTTCATCGTATTAGGATCACCCCCTTCCGTCTCAAAGGCAACTTCGTCGGCAAGAAACTGGTCTGGCAAGAATGAGGCGTTAGATGCCCACTTGCGGGACTCTTTCCCGCATGGGCTACGCTCGTCTTCGCTCCTGACTAGATTTTGTGCGCTGCTGCCTCATTGCCTATCCAAAGGACTACGTCATCCACCTAGAAGTGGAAAGAAGTCTTGAACCGCTCTTTCTGTCTCCGGTGATGAACAGGCTAGAGGAGGCGCCGAATGGACACTCTTGTCATTTGCCGCTCTTTCTGTCTCAGGTAATGAACGGACTAGAGGAGGTGGCGAATGGCACTCTTGTCATTTGCCTCCGTGCATTAGGCGGAAATGGTTCACTCTCACTTGAAAGGTGCTCTACCAGAGGCAATCGCAGGGCGTTTCTGTCTTCTTCTGGTATCAATGTTTGCAAGTATGCCTTTTTTATGTCGGATACTAGGGCTACGTACTTACCTTTAAAGCTAGATGTCATTGAAAGTCAGAATCTGAATTGAGTCCCTTTAGAAGCAGATTGTTCAGCGGTGAATGCGACGAGCGCTCGAAGGCGATGCCAAGATTAGTTACGACTGCATCTTGTCGAACCACTCCGTGATGCCGCTTGTAATGTGCATTCGGTGTCCCTCGGGTTTCTTGAATGGGTACCAGTTTAGCCTGGCCCTCGTTGAAACATTGCTTATCCTCTTGTTATACTGAGACAAGTCCTGCCGGCTGCGGAAACGCCTGAGCTGCATGCGCAATAGCATTCTTCGTAGGATCTGAGTTGTCCTGGTGGACCTCCGCTCGTGGCATTTAATCAGGTGGGGAACTTCGGAGCGCCCGTATTGTTCGAAGATTCCCCGTTACAATTGCTTTTTGGCCTCAGCGTCTAGCCCTACACTTTATGGCGTTTTTTATGGCCAGGGCGTCGGCCTCGTCGTTCCCCGGGATCCCCATGTGGGACGGTAGGCACTGCAGACGGACGTTGCAGCCGCCAGAGGCCAGTGCGTGCAGCTCGACGTTCTATGTGGCCGCCTCCGTGTAGGTGCCCGCCAGGGGAGAATGCCTGGGAAGGCCCAGACAGAGCCGGATGGCCCGGCGCTGGTCCAGCTCCAGCTCCCCCCACCGACGGCGCTTGAGCGTCACCAGCGGCAGCGCATACAGCACGGCCGACTTGGCCATGCTGTTGTATATGCGCAGCGCCACCTGGTGGGAGCACCCGTTGCCACGGGCCAGCAGCTGCCGCACTCCACGCAGCACCCCGGCAGCGCGTCTCTGTTGGGCCCGCACGGCTGGGGTCCAGGATAGCCGGCAGTCCACGAGCAGGCCCAGGTAGGTGACTTGTAGGCGCCATGGGAGGGGCTTGCCGTTCAGGACGAACTCCGACGTTTGACGGTGGGCGGTCTTCCCGTAGGGGGGCCGCATGAGGACTTGTGTTTTGGCCTCGGACAGCACCAGGACGTGGCGTGCCAGGAAAGCCGCGACCGAGTCCAATGCCGTCTGCAGGCACGCCCTCACGTGCCTGTTCTCTCCGGTGGGCCCGTGCGTCCAGATGGCGTTGTCATCAGAATAGACCGCAATCCCCACTGGGTACCGGAGGCAAGCGGAGATGCAGTCTGGAAGCGGGACCAGCACCAGGTTGAACAGGAAGGGGCTTAGAACGCCCCCCTGTGGCACCCCAGAGCAGACGTCCCGTGGACTGCTGGTTTTGCGGCCGACCTTAACCCAGAAGGTTCGGCCAGCAAGCGATGCCTGCACGTAGGCCCTGAGTTGCCCCACGACGTAAATGCCGTCCAGCGCCTCCACGATGGCGCCGTGCGGGACAGTGTCGAACGCCGCCTTCATGTCGAGCAGCAGAAGGTAGGACACCTCCTTGCCGTGGCAGGCCTGCTCGAGCATGGAGACGACGTCGTCCAAGGAGTCAGCAGTGCAGCGGTGCCGCCTGAAGCAGCTCTGCTGCTCCCGGGACACTGCCCGGTGGTCGGCAATCCACCGCAGGCGCACCAGGGCCACGTGCTCCAGGACCTTGCCCGCCGTGGATGTGAGCGACAACCGGCCGGTAGGACTCTGGCTCCGAAGGCGGCTTGCCCACCTTCAGGATCGGAGACACAGGGCCCACCAGCCAGGCTGCCAGGAGGATGCCCGTCGTCCACGCGCGGTTGAAGAACCGCAGGAGTGGCCCCAAGTGGGTGACGTCCAGGTTGCGCAGCATCTGGTACGTCACCCCATCGATTCCCGGGACGCTCCTGCATTTAGGGAAGCGGTCCAGGGCGGCCTGCAGCTCCCGCAAGGTCAGCTCCGTGGTGCACAGGGCCACGACCCGGGTTCTGCGGCAGGACGGCCGCAGCGACGTTCCGCCGGGCAGGAGCAGGCGGGCGGGCCTGGGCAGACTGGGCGAACTGGTCCGCGAGGAGCTCTGTCACGCCCGCCTCGGTGATGTCCCGGGCGATGGCAGCAGTTTGCAGCAGGCGCCGGCTGGTGGTGGCAGAGCGCAGCAAGGCTTTGAATACACGACAGGGCCTTGCTGGGTCTCTGCCAGAGTCCAGGGAGGAGCAGCGAGAATGCCAGCCCTGCGTGCGTCACTGCCGAGCCCGTCGTCTGCACTGTGCATCTGCCATCTGCCCACCACTGCTCAGTCTAGTCGCCTGGCCGCCCGCTCCTGATGGCATGCTGCTGCAGCTGGTTGCGGCACGCCCACAGCCTAAGGGGCTCCAGGTCGGGCAGTGCCGTGCAGAGGGGGTACCTCTCCCCGTACCGCTGCCTTGTCGTCACTCCACACGACAGCTGCCAGGAAGTCGGGCTCCGGGTCCTCGAGGTACTTGGCCACCTCCTTGCGGAAGTTGCCCCAGCTGATGACGGCATAGACCCTGGTGTCGGCACGCCTGCGGTCACCCCTGGGGGTGATCAGAATGGGATAGTGGTCTGACACCCAGGTGCTGATGGTAGTCTCCCAGCAGTTGGGCAACCGCTGCGACACCAGGGTCAGATCGATGTGCGTCTGATGGGTGGTGCCCCGTGGGCCAGGGCGCACAAAGGTGGGGCTGTTAGTGTTGATGACCAGCAGCCCGCAGGACGTGGCGACGTCCAGGAGGTCTCGGCCGCGGCGCGTGGAGCGGGGGCTGCGCCAGGCCCGGTGCTTGGCGTTGAAATCCTCACACACCACGGCATCAGGACGCAGAAGTGTCCACAGTCGACGCAGTGCCGTGGCTTCACAGGGAACTGATGGCCGCACGTACACGCTGGCCATGGTGGTGTCCGTGGAACCCATGCGCACCGTGACAGCGGCCCACTGAATGCGGCCCTCAGTGACCGAGGCTAGCTTGACTGGGGCGTGGCTCAGTGCGGCCCGCACGTAGACAGCCGCGTACGACTTCCCTGGTGCGTGGGTGACGTCGAGGCAGGGGTGGTCGCTGCAGGTGCGCCTGGAGCAGCTGGTGGGGCTGCGGTAGCACACGTACCCTGGCAGGCACGGGGAGTCACCACGGACGTACACCTCCTGGAGCGCCACCATGTCAAACTGCTCCCTCAACAGATGGTCCACCAGCTCTGCATGGCGTGGCCCCAGATGGTTGCAGTTCCACTGCAGGATGCGTGGCCGCTGGCCTGTCCTGCAGGGTCTGCTAGCCATGCTGGGGGGCTGTAGTGGGTTGCCAGGGCAGCAGTGGCCGTCAGGCGGGCGGGATCGTCAGCAGGCAGGCGGCCCACCAGGCTGTGCACCAGGGCCAGGAGAACTGGCACCAGCTGGTCCTGGCTGGGGGCGGCGGGGTCTGCTGGCGGCTGCTGCTCCATGGGCTGCGGGGCAGGGGGCAACGGGCTGGCTTCCGCTGCCGCTGCGGCAGTCCCTGGTTGGCGGTGGGCTGCTGCTGCTGGCTGCTGTGGCGCTGCTGCTGCTGCTGGTTGCCGTGGCACTGCTGCTGCTGCTGCTGTTTGCCGCGCTGCTGCGGACTGGAGCGGCGCCTGGCCATGTCCGCGTAGCTTGGGAGCTGCTTACCAATACGCACGGACGCAACAGCTACAGCACGGGGCACAGGCCGGGGTGCCCGCGCCATAGCTGTGGCCACCTGACGTTCCTGCTGCCAGCGGGGGCAACGGGGGTTGGTGACGGCGGGGGCAGGGGCAGTACACTGCTCGGCAGCGTGGTCCCCGCTGTAGCGCGCACACCTCTCCTTGCCCCTGCAGCAGGCCGTCACATGGTCGAGGTGGCCACAGCGTGCACACTGCGTGGGCCGCGGCCTGCAGCCCCTCACAGGCAGGAGCAGCGTGAAGACCGCAACGAACTGGGGCTGGCAGGGGGCAGCGAACTCCAGCAGCAGCGCGCCATCCGCTTTCCGCACCACATCGCTCAGCGCCACCTCACAGTCACAGTTGGCCATGATCTCCTCAGTGCCCAGGTGAGGATCAACCCCAAACACCAGGCCGCGACTCGTGCCTCGTTTCGCGGGGCAGCAGGCGCTGAGAGCAATGCCAGCCACACACTGTGTGTCCAAGAGTGCAGCCAGGCACTCGTCCGTTTCGGCGTCGGCCTATTCGGCCAATCTTTTGTTGGCTAATCCCTAAGGAATCCTGCCACAATCATCATCATTCCGTCGTGTATGGCAGCAACGAGCCTGCATTACCACAATAATGCAGGTTTCGCGAAAGTTTCACTTCCGAGCGTTATAATAGCGTAAATGGCCATAACTGGTACGACAGCATTCGGAAAAACCAAAAATTGTGGCTGGAAAAAACTCACACTCAAGACAAGCTGCAGAAAAATTCTTCGCATTAGTAGATAATTCTCTAAATTTTCGCAAAACACTTTCATATAACCATGGTTAAAGACATGCAAGAGCGCTGCTTCAAGAAGTCTAGAACTATACAAGATGAGAAGGTGAGTCTTGGCAGCATGAACAGCTCTCTCTTAATTCTTCCGCAGGATGATTTCCCCGGGCAAGCCTGAAGACACGAAGTTAGCAAGCTATTCATTGTCTTACAATGAATTTCCAAAACGCTTCAGGAGAAGTCTTATCAAACCTCCTCCGTCTCCTCAACGAAGTGTTTCGTACCCATAGAGAGGGGAGATCGGGCAGGGATTATAAGCGGCGGCTATTTAGTTCAGTAATAAAATAGCAAATATGAAAGTAAAAGGAAAAGCAACCAAAATAACCAGATTCACTACTTCGGGGGGAGCGGTCGGAAGAGAGATGATTGTTTCAGATCTCTTTCAGTTACTACACTTCTTATTCTGTTCTCCTTTTTCTGTCTTCTCTTGTCTTGTGTTGCCTTGTCTTGCTCTGTTCGTGGCCGTCTGGCGACGGAACTCTAACCGATCCCCTAATTGCTGTTGGACTCCATGATAAACCAGCTCCGAAAAAAAAGCGCGATAGCACCCACGAAACAGTCTGATCAGTCACGCCAAAAGTAAACTCCCATTGTATTCAGTTTGTTTTGATCCGTGACACAGAAGGAACTGACTCATTTTTTATACGAAATACCATCTGCGTACATGTTTGCCGGGCGTTTTCTGGCGTATTTGGTTTCAACCCCATTTTTAGCAGAAACTTGCGATCTGCTTTCTAGGAGACAGTGGCGAAGTTATTGTTTTTTAGTTTTACCTGACGTAGTTCCGGTTTTTGAATATGGCTCACTTCTAAAAAAAAAAAAAAAAACTCCGGAAATACTCTGACGCCGAAAATCAGAATAAGTAAAAAAAGACACACGTTAGAAGAGCGACGTAGCACTAGGTGTGCCCGAGCACAGTGTTTGCACAAGGTTGGCTAGTGATGCTACTACCACGGTGGTAATGGCGTCGAAACAAAAAGCACTAATGTTGTGGCAATGAACGAAGCCGACCGACCTTCGGTAGGAACCAAATGCGCATCGGTCTCATAAGGCACCTGGTAACTCGATTCACCCACAGTAGCGACACACATCTGTGTACCGAGACGACCTCGACATGGATGCAGGGTAAATTGAACGTTTTTCAAACGCTGCTAAAGTGTATTTTCAGCACCTCAACACTTTTTACACCATGCTTTTGATCTGGAGATAGCTGCTTCCATAGCTTCCGCGTAACGCCTCGTCCTTGCTTTGCATCACCTTCTTTCAGGAACAGCAAGGCGTGATGGGCTTGTCAGCTGCACATTTCATGCTGGGACACTTCCTGACCATAATGATCTACGGGGTCGTCGAAAGCTGCATGTTACTGTTGCTAATGTACCCTGTGCAATCCTACGCTTCGGGTATAGACATAAGTTTGATGGTCTTCTCTTTTTTGGTGTATAGCATCAACCACGCCATCTTTATCTTGATGCTCGGCTGGATTTTCCCTACAGGTGAGAGAACGTTGTATACCAGTAATCTGAAGCTCATTGGAAAATATTCTGGTAGACAAACAAAAAGCAGTTGTGATGTTTGAGTACCCTACATGTCCTAGAACTCTGTTAACATGCAACAGAAAAAAATACTGAGAAGAGTCAGCGAAGTTAGTCTGGGTAATAATGAATTAAAATGATGTAAAGCTTTTACTGTGAATGGTAAAACCACGGTAGGAAAAGTACTTTTTCGCACAGTGAAGAAGCAGACGGGTCTGCAGCCTGGCCGCAGATCCACGATCGCTTTTTCGTCTTGAGGAAAGCGTCTCCCGAAAACGGGAGCCGCTTTTCCTTCAGGAAAAGCTTGCGTACTAAACGTAGTAGACAAGCAGCCAGCGCGGAAGAAAGTCCACATCGCTATAGGGACTTTGCACTGCCACGCGTGGTGTTTTCCAGTGATCGCTAAAAGCGGCAATCCTGCATTCTCGAGGTTTTTAAGGTTCCAAAGCCAAAGTTGCAGAAATACATGGCTGCAAGTCAAAGCTACACTGTTTTGGTTCATTTTTGAAGGTTTCCTCACTGCTGCGTTTTCCTGGTTGTTACGTTTTGTGTTCCCGGTCCGGTGAAAAACGTATGAACGGGGTTGCACTGTGTTTGAGGGAGCTAGAGTTTAGCTCACAGCGATAGCAGTATTCCAGAAATTCTCTGCTTAGTAGCTTGGAGAGTTGAAAACCAACAAAAAATAACTGCATGTACAGTCTTTGGGTAAATTTTGTAGGCCGAGCCGAGAGTGAGCCGGCCGCACTAACTTCAACGTCCAAGCTTGCGTGCCGAGTGAGGCCGAAACGTATTACGCCGGAGAGCTAAAGAAAACAATTTTGCTTTTTACTGTAAAAAATGTTTTTGTCACATTTAAAGGTACCGCTTATTATTTGGATTCTTTGTGGTGGCGAGGGCTTAGGACTGGCATGGAGAATTCTGTGAAAGGGAGTGCGTTTCGTGGTAGGCCTCTGGGAACTATATTGGTTATATGTGAGCTGTATTGTGTGTTCTCATAGTTCAGTGGTATATGGCGTACTACGCGAGTGGTATCACTGTGCGCAAACGGTTTTCAATCACGGGATGGGGTTTTATTTTTATTCAAATACGCCAACTCGGGATTGTGTCCATATTCCTTATATGAAATGGTGGGTACCACATAGGCGTGCCAGGCGTGCTCCGAAGTTGCTGGAGAAACTCCTGTCAGTTGAGAATCTCGGATGGCAGAGAGGGCGTTGAGCAACAGCGCACGCCTGGCCTTGGCCTTTGGTGCTGGGTGGTACCATATTTGTATTCCAATGAGCGTGCTGGCAGCCTTCTCCAGCCAGTTTGTGCTGCTAACAGCAGGGCAACAGAGGGTCATGGGGATTTCTAAAGTATCGCCAATGCACGATCACAGATAACGCCGGAAGGCGTAGGCTTGTTGCACAGAATAGAAACGAGAACTGCTTTGAACAGCTATTTAAATTAAACCACAGGAACTACATCCTAACAGATATGCTTGCTGGAAATGGAACTAAAGCTACTCCTAAGAAAAAATAACTGACACACGAAAGTGCGTAGACACGAATTTAACATCCTGGACACCATCCGCGCATCGCAAGAAGACTTCACATCATTTCGCGTCACTGCTGTACCTTATGCGGCCGCCGCAGAAGTGGCGTGGTATTTTTCTGACTTTCAGGCTTTATAAATATAATATTGATTTAGCGTCACGATAAACGATGAAGAGTACGTTTATTTCGTCCGGTCTGTATAAATGAAACCCTAAAAATTTGGCAAATTCACTTCAGTCTCCTTTTACGGCAGCATGAAGAGAGTATGCAAATGAGCTTCATTCAAAATATAGTCATAGTACAGCAACAAAGATGTCAATAAAAACAAACTAATAAGTTAGTTCGCGGACAGTGTCAACAGAGCTATGCGATTGTTGCACCTAACGGTCGATCCCTTGTTGCTGACTTCTTTTATGAACTGTTTCTTGAGCTTTCAAGATGATCCGACTGTCCCGACTCACGATACTTCTGCCCATATCTTGTTTTACGCAAAGTGCATATAATTGGCTATACAGTAGAATCTCGATAAACGGAAATCGCTTAAACGGAATTGTCGCTTCAACGGAGCAGTTGCCTGGAATTTGGTTGGTTTTGTATTCAGATAATGTTAAAAAACTCGCGGTAATCGGAACTAAAATTTCCGCATCACCGTGTAAATGGAACCAGAAATGGAAGTTCTTGTGAAATCCACTGCCATGAGAATCAGCTTTTTACGGTTCCGGCTGTTTCGTTCTTGTTTTTTTTCCTCCATGCTTTCTTAGACTTGTTGGCCTCGTAAGCGTAGTCTAGTAAGTGGTTAGCCGTGTTAGCGCAACGAATGCAACATCGCAGTTCTTGTTCCAGTCGTTCGGTCTCGATTCTAGACGCCGAGGCTACAGGGCTCACCTTCTGTCGCCTCGTTCGTGCCATCATTGTGCTATTCGTCCCTTCATTACCACGTTGCCGTCTTCTAAATTCCGTGGCTCGTAAGCACTCGCGAAGTTGAGGCGTCTAGCCTCCGTCAAGACGCAGTTCAAGGACTCAAACAAAAATAATTGACGCATTTTGTAGTGCACAGCGACTCATTGTTGCCAAATCAACTTTGTGAATGCTGTGCCTACGCTTCTTGTAGTTTTCTTGCTTTCTGAAAACTATCAGCTACTGTCACTTTCTAGTGGTTAGAGTTCCATGAAATGCCCTTAGAAGTGTGTACGCACATAAATTTGCACCTTAGAACATCTCTCTCAGTAAACGAAACTGTTGTTAAACGGAACTAATTTTTCCGCTCCCTTGAAGTTCCGTTTATGGAGAGTCTAGTGTATATTTGTCAAGGTGGAAGAGCGAGTGGCATCGGTAAACTGTTTCGCATGCTCGTCGACTTGTCCAATGCACTGGCGACGTCACCTGCTGTCTTGGGCGAATTGCTTGAAAGGAGTACACATTGGAAGCGTTGCTTCACGGCATAGCGCCTTCATACGAAAACGTCGTTGTCACAGTCAGGGGTCAAAATTTGAAAAACAAAAATCAGGAACGCGGAGCTCACCTTTACTTTTGGGAACCTTCAGTGGTCACTTAAGGATTCGTTTGTTTACTTATAGTAAATGTAAACTTGCACACAAAATTTATCTTCAGAAATGCGCTGTGTGTATAATGCCACGATATAACACACGTAAAATTTTGACTTGTAAACTCACTTATTTATTAAGTTATGTTTTTGCTTACAAAGGGAAAATTTACTCACTAAGTAAATAGTAATAGCCTGATTTTCCATTTTTGCCTTTTTCAATCTAGAACATTGATTGTTCCAATAAGTATTTCACAAAGGGTGTTTGATTAGTCATATGTCTGTTCAGGTAGCGGGTAGGTTAAATTATGTATTGTGAGTGCAAAATACTTCTATTTGAAACATACTGGCATAAACAGTAGCGCAGTGACTTCCGAAATACCCAGCTCTTCAAACATAGCAAAAATGTATATTGTCGTAACACTTCTTTAAGGCGTGTTTCCACAGCCCTCAATTCTTTCATACTTCAACACACGAACGCATCGTCGTAAGCTCTCACACTAAAGATATAGGATAGGTATACGTTCATGAAGTGAATTGACTTGAAACACAAGCATAAGCATTACGCACGCCGTGTCTGTATGTTTTCACGGTTACAAAGACATGATTTATGACCGAATTATTTTACTTTTGGAGGGCCACTTGCAGGGTGTCGCCTAGCCTCTTTTTGCTTCGACATGAGTTGCAACGCTCTTTTAGCACAAAATGTCTTATTGAAATACCGAAACCAGCTCCTATACGACGTCCCGTGGTCTTTACGTAAAACTAATTGCAGCAAGATGGACAGGAACAATTCGCTGCAGCAATAAAAAACCTATTGATAGGCAACCAGAAGTCGACTATCACACCCCTCTAGCATAGAAATTTGAAGCACCGTCAAGCAAAAGAACAGGTGAGGTCTTTAGCGTTTACAAATCTGGCATGCCAGGAGGAAAGTTTGGAAGAGCCATTTTCCGTCCGACGGATGCCAGTGCTCGGCGTATACGCTGTGGGCCAGTTGGAAGTCTTGTGGATTTATTGGCTAATTAGGTGTTCGCTGGCTGCCCGCTGGATGTTTGTCATCTTGCCGCAGTTTTCGTGTTGCAGACTGAATAGATGTTATCGGAGTGTTATAGCATGCAGTCATGAGGAATGTTGGTCCTCCATGGTAATTGTGTTCCCTGTCGTTTGGACAGGGTGGACGAGTGCTTTTGAGGAATGAAGATGAAGCAGGACTGGGGCGGATGCCCGAGAAGTAGAGGAGGACGAGGTGGGCTAGCGATTAGACTTCTGCTATCACTGCGACTTCACGTTCTTTGACTTGTGTAAAATAAACCTGTAAGTATTGTAAGGGCCTCGAAGGACAGCCGGTACAGGACGTTTATTATGCGTAGCAGCCCTCGCGGAACACACACTCAGCTGTCGGCGAAGAGGCGGACACGAGCCCCGATATGGAAGATGATGATGAGGATGACTATCAGAGGAAGATGAGGTATGGGATAGTGGCCACTAGGTAACTGTGGTAGCGGTCAATGTCCCAAAGGGCTGGCGCACGACTAACTGCTCACAATATGTCTGATTACACCACCACTCTTTCGCCAACCTCGTAACATCTTATGGTGGAGGTTTCAAGGGGATCCTCCTTGGGAAACTTCTCAAACACGGAGCTACGAAGCGGACGCCACATCGGTCTTCAGACCCTGTCGTCCAACAAGAGCAACGACACCGACAGCACCCGTCATCATTGTGTCGCAGCCCCAAGATTCTGGTGCGTTTAACGGCACAGACGATGTTGACATCGATGATTGGATCACCTTGTACGAGCGTGTCAGTGCCTATAACCGCTGTTAACCACAGCCATGCTCGCAAACGCCTTTTACTACCTGAAGAGCCCCGCAAAGGCCTGGTTAAAGACCACCGAAGCAACTGTCGTCAGTTGGGGCACATTCAAACAGAAACTTCGCTTCCTGTTCGGGCGACCCACAAGTAACCAGCTTTCTGCAAACAACAAGCTCGCGACCCCGCGTGCAAACATCCACGGAATCGTATGTTGCCTACATACAAGACGTGCTCCTGCTGTGCCGTAAGGTTGATAACCAGATGTCAGAAGATGATAAAATGGCGAATGTAATCAAATGAATACCCGACGACCCTTGCCATGTGCTTCTCTGCAAGGACTGTAAAAGTGTAGACTCCATCTCTAGGGAGTGCCGCCACTTCGATCAGGCGAATGTCGTCGCATCGCACCGACATACATGAGATTTCCTAACACAGCCGACACGTCGTCATGCGAGGACATTTCGCCTCCGCCATGCCCTGCCTTGACAGCTGATGTCGGTTTTCTGACGACTGCGAGCATCACCAAGGTGGTACAAGAAGAGCTGGAGGCCATGGCTTCAGCTCTTTGTCATCATACGCCTGAAACCGCTACGCCTACGCTACGCCTATGCCTATGCTATACAGGCCGTTGTGCACCAAGAAATTATGAGCATGGGTATTCCCGCTTGCCAGCTGCCTGCCCAGTGAGTTTAGCATTACATCTGTTTGTCTAAGGCACCCATCTCAATGGCGCACTGCTGACGATAGTCTCATTTGCTTATTGACTTATTCTCATTTGCTTATTGCCCGTTACTGCAGATCCCACTGGTATTCACCGCGACTACAGCCTCTTTCTGGGTCCTATCCCGTCCACGCTAGCACTCGCCGTTTTTTGCATCGCAGTTCATCGAAATACACTGACGCTCCCACCAACACGTCCCGTATTAACCGATCGCCATCGCCCCAAAGCCGCCAGTTCCGTTCGGCTGAACCTCGCCATTTGCAGTCGCCGACTTCGTGCGGACGTTACTGCATGGGTAACCGCTAAGTGCAGCTCCCGGATGTGACGCTGCATTTTTGACCGACGCTGAAAATCCTGTCTTACATTACCGGCTCAACAAAGTTATTGGCGGCTAATGTAGACGGCGTTCTTTTTACAGCACTCATTGACAATGGGGCGCAAATTTGTTATCAGTGCCGCACTTCGGCGTTGCCTTCGCAAAGTACTTACACCGGCCCCCTCTTGTGCTGTGCGTGTCGCTGATAGAGGTACCTTTTCAGTTGTTGGAATGTGCGCTCCGCGCATCACAATTGCCGGCAGGCACACTGTTGTTCTTTTACCGTGTTAGACCAGCTGCCAAACGACCTTATCCTCGGTCTTCATTTTCTTTCTTTCCATTTTGCATTGATTACTGCACGGCGGGCTTACTACACCTCAAGCTCCCTCATTCTGATAACGTCATTGACAAAAAAATTCCACGCCGACGTTCCTATCCACTGATGACATCCACCTGCCCCCACAAGCTGCTACTTCCTGGTGCTCCCTGATGATGTCGTCACGATTATTCGCAAACACATTGCTTTGCTCTTCATCAACTTCGGTTTGTAGGCGCAAATTCTCCCGAAGGGTATGTGCCTCGGATTTATTTGCCCTCTAGATTACGTTGCGACCATCAGTTCCCATAGTATTCCTGACAGTTCGAACGCCTGTTTACAACCTTAAGCCCCGGATGACAGTTTGGCAGCAATGATATCCATCGACCTACTCCCCGAACAGACCAATGAGCTTCTACATCTGTTGTCATCTGATCGGTACATTATTGATCTAGAAAACCTTTCATTGGGTAAGGTACCAGCTGTCGAACAATGAATTAACAGCGATGATGCCATCCCCATTCACCACAGGCCTGACTCCAGCCCATAGGCATCCCCCGTTGTTTTTGGGCGAAAAAAAGGTGGCAGCTCATTGGGTAAGGTACCAGCTGTCGAACAATGCATTAACAGCGGTGATGCCATCCCCATTCACCACGGGCCTGACTCCAGCCCATGGGCGTCCCCCCTTCTTTTAGGGCGAGAAAAAGGTGGCAGCTCACGATGCGGCGTCGATGAAAGGCATTTAAACAAAATTACAAGGAAAGAGGTGTATCTACTCCCTCGGACCGATGATGTGCTTGACTTCTTTCACGGCGCAAAATGCTTTTCGTGCGGTCAAGAAGCGCGGCAAAGAAGGTGGGTGCACAGTGCTCAGTCCTCCTGTAAGCTTCGAATCGGGAACCGAAGATTGGTTCACGATTACAGTGTTACAGCCGGAGTCGCGTAACACGGTTACTAGTCTTCCTTCCAGCCAACCGTTAGCGGTAGGCATTCGGTCCATGGAAGCCTGGAAAGTTTTGTGGTTGAGGGCCAAGTTCTTTTTTTCATAAAGGGTTGACGTCTTGTCCTCATGACCATCGCGACACTCCGTTGGACGGCTCAGCGAACATGACGCTTTTTTCTCAGAGTCTACGTTAAGGCATGTTTCCGCTTTGTGACCGGTTTTGCGGCACCTATAACAGAAAACAGTTATTTGACTGGTGCAAGCCCTGGGCATTGTCCCCTCCTGTCGCTGACGGTGTGAGCGCGGTTTTGCCAGCTCCAGGTGTTCTTGTTCGCAATGTGGTGCTTCCTGATGCTGTCGTCACGATTACTCGCAAACACATTGCTTTGCTCTTAATCAACTTCGGTTTGTAGGCGGAACTTCGCCCGAAGGGTATGTGCCTCGGATTTATTTGCCCTCTCGATTACGTTGCGACCATCACTTCCCATAGTATTCCTGACAGTTCCAACGCCTGTTTAGCACCTTAAGCCCCGGATGACAGTTTGGCAGCAATGATATCCATCGACCTACTCCCCGAACAGACCAATGAGCTTCTACATCTGTTGTCATCTGATCGGTACATTATTGATCTAGAAAACCGTTCATTGGGTGAGGGACAAGCTGTCGAACAATGCATTAACAGCGGTGATGCCATCCCCATTCACCACAGGCCTGACTGTGTCTCCCATTCTGAGCGCAGAGTCACCCAAGAGGAGGTAGACAAAATGCTCTGAAAAAGGATATCGTAGAACGTTCCTCCAGCCCATGGGCGCCCCCGTTGTATTAGGGCGAAAAAAAAGGTGGCAGCTCACGATGCGGCGTCGGTTAACGGCATTTAAACAAAATTACAAAGAAAGAGGTGTATCTACTCCCTCGGACCGATGATGTGCTTGACTGCCTTCACGGCGCAAAATGCTTTTCGTCTATTGAGTTACGTTCGGGATACTGGGAGATTGCCATTGATGAACTCGACCTGAGAGAAGACACCCTTTATAGCACCGGGCAGCCCCTATCAAGTCAAAGGGATGCCTTTAGGTCTCTGTAATGCACCGGCCACTTTTGAGCCCATGATGGACAATCTGCTGCATGGTTTCAAGTGGTCCACGTGCCTTTATTAGACGACGTCAGCGTTTTTCGTCGACCTTTGACAGTCACCTTTACTTACTTGCTGAGATGCTCCATATTTTTGGATGGGCAGGTGTGAGGATTGGCCATCACAGTTTGGAAAAGTAGAGCACGCGCTGGCGCACGAAGACGTGAAGGAGGAAGAAAAAAGGCTGGAGTTGGAACACGGTTCCGGCGGCAGCGCTGACGAGCGGACGAGGACCGGAGGTGGACCCGCAGTTCCTGTGGGCAAGTTTGAGTACGAGTGGTTCGAGGCGTGGGAGTCGGGGCCCGCCAACGCGTGCGGGATCCGCAGACGTACGGGACGAGATCGTACGAGCCTCGGCCAGCCAACGCTCGACCGCGACGAGGACTGGCGGCGACCCGCCATCGACTTCGCATAACATAGGCCGTCGGGGCGGCTGTGAGAACGTTTTTTTCCCCTCGAACTTCAGTTAGAGATATTGGACTCGTTTTTCCCCCTTCCGGTTGTGCTTTGCTGTGGTGCCGCTTTTCCACTGCCTCAGTTTTCTGGTGGCGAAAATTGGCTTGGCCTACGTGAACTTCCGTTAACCTTGTTGGACTTCGACTTCCGCTTGGAAGAGGGATGTCCTTTCGGAGAGATGCAAGGGTGTTCCTGACTCCCTCCAGTTGACGTCCGGCGCTGCAGCATCACGAACGCCAGCGACATTTCCCAACATCACCTCGTGAAGAGGGTTGTCCATGCAGGTCGCTGTCACCTGGCCTGTGAAGAATGGGCAGTCAATATACTCTTCGGGTTCAGGTAGGCACAGAGCAGTGCGGTCAAGAAGGTGCAGAGTGCTCATTCCTCCTGTAAGCTTCGAATCGGGAACCGAAGATCAGTTCACGATTACAGTGTTACAGCCGGAGTCGCGTAACACGGTAACTAGTCTTCCTTTCAGCCAACCGTTAGCGGTAGGCATTCGGTCCCTGGAAGCCTGGGAAGTTTTGTGGCTTAGGGCCAAGTTCTTTTGTTCATAAAGGGTTGACGTCTTGTAGTCATGACCATCGCGACACTCCGTTGGACGGCTCAGCGAACATGACGCTTTTTTTCGCAGAGTCTACGCTACGGCATGTTTCCGCTTTGTGACCGGTTTTGCGGCACTTAAAACAGAAAACAGTTATTTGGCTAGTGGAAGCCTTGGTCTTTGACCAACAGTCGGCTGGCCTGTGCCCTCTCTTGTTACAAATGAAGCAGTGCGGCTTTCCTTCGATATCCTGGAGGTCAAGCATTCTTGGAGGTACTGGCGGCTTGCCAGACTCTTTCTACTTTCGGCGTTTCCCTAGGTTTGTAAGACCTTGGGCCTCGAGGCAGTTGTCAGCATTCTCGACTAACTGGTGTAGCGTTTGACAGCCACTTTCCTCCACGAAAATAGCCAGCTTGTCGTGAAACTTGCTTAAAAATTGCTGCGAGGCTATTAGATGCAACGCATCTCATGCTCGCCCCTCTGTCCTTCTTGCGTCTGTCCGGCGTTGTCCGCACAGCTGCGCCTCTCCTCCTCTCCTCTCTCGATAGCGAACACTCTCTCCCAAACAGCTGCGGGTTGGCGCAGCGCGCTCTCACTTCGTTGCTAGGCGCCGGTGGGCCGGTGCTGCGCGCGCTGCGCATGTGCAGTACTCTCTCTCTCCGCGCTCTCCACTCCTTCGGGCGCTGTGAATATAAAGCGGCATGCCGCGCTCCGACGGTCTCAGTACGACGATCGTCCGCGTTACGCTTGCACTCTCTCGCAGTACTCGACGATTGCTTGATGCAATCGTCGAGCCCCTAACTGTGCACTTTACGGACCACAAGGCACTCATTCTCGTCTGCAATAAAGACCGTACCTGAGCATACGTGTACTGCATGTGCATTGCATGGTGAAAATGGAAAAATTACGCCCACCTCCCCTTCGCGTGAGAATCCCTGCTATAAGCGTAATCAATACGATGGAAAACGCCAATGGAACCCCCCATGAGATGCGTTGCATCACACCAGGGTTTCCGCGAGGGGAGGTGGGCGTAATTTTTTGTCATGGAGAGCTGCGTAGGTTCTGCTGGTTTTAGCCAGTTTCTGCAAGTTATCAAAATACCCTAACAAGCGACCAGCGTGCAGGCGGCCTGTCTCAGAGTTCTATGGCATGGCCCCACGAAACTTGGTGCGGTACCCCTCATCAGTGTAGCGAAATCGCGGGAGCAGCGTCTGCTTCTGCTTCGCTTAATTCATCGCATAATCTGCAGCCATGCGTCCGACGACACTCAAAGCTTCACCAGTGAGGCACAGGTTCAATGAAAACGCTCAGTTGTCCTGCGGCCAATTCTGGCTCGTTGCCACGCGTTCGAAACGCTGGATGTAAGCGTCAAGTTAATCGCGCTCTTCATTGAATGTCGGGATCAGCTTGTGGGGGGGCTGTCGTAAACATGGGCAACGCTAGTAGCTGCAGACGTGCCTGACTCTGCGATAGCATTGGGTTGCTGCTGTCGTACTTGTAACTGGAGTTCAAGGACCGACTGCTCCGTTTCTAAGCGAGCCGCCGCTTCGCGATTCGCTTCCCATTCTGCCTGCGCGTTCTTGCCCTGATTCTGGCACGCTCTCTGTCAACAAATTCTTTCAACTCAGTAGCGGAGAGGCCAAATTTCTCCCCTAGGCTCACCAACTTCTCGAGATACATTTTTATTTGTCACACACACGGTAACAACGCGAGGCTCTTTAAGGTGGATTTAAGAGCAAAGTCCTGTCGCGGATGCCAGATTGTGATAGGAATCGTCTGGCCTTGTAGGTGTACGACGCATACAAGTGGGACTCTATAGGGCAAGAGAGAAGAAAGTATATAAACAGCGCAACCAGAAAACGAGACAGTGGAAAAGCGGCACCACAGTAACGCACAACCGGAAAGAAAAAAAGACTAGTACACTATCCCTAACTGAAGTTCGACGTCGAAAAAACGTTCTCACAGCCGCCACGACGGTCGATGTTCTGCGAAGTCGATGGCGGGTGGCCGCCAGTCCCCGTCGCGGTCGAGCGTTGGCTGGTTGAGGCTCGCACGATCTCGCCCCGGACGTCTACGGGTCCCGCACGCGTTGGTGTGCCCTGACTCCCACGCCTCCAACCACTCGTACCCAGATTGGCCATCACAGCAGCCCTTCAATGAAACTCAATTAAACACCGGTTTGGGCACCGTTCAATAACCAGCCGTGGCCACCTCGTTGACGCCCATGGTGTTCGTCTTGACCCGGAAAAGGTCGCGCTATAGAGCGCTTTCCCCAGCCGCGGTTGACCAAAGACGTTCGCAGCTGGGTCGGCCTGTGCCCGTACTTTTACCGATTTATCCGGGCTTTCGATCCCATTCGCCGTCCCCTCACCGAGCTTCTTCAGAAAGACGCCACTTTTTCTTGGGGCCCTCAGCAAGTACACGCCTTCTCCACCTTGGTTTCCCTGCTCACATAGGCGTCAATTGTAGGGCACTTTGACCCATCGGCTCTAACGCAGGTGTGCACAGACGCAAGCGACTATGGGATAGGTGCAGTCTTGGCTCAGCAACAAGATGATAGTGAACGTATTATTGCTTACTCGAGTCGTCTGCTATCCACACATGACCGCAATTATTCCATAACATAGCGCCAGAGCCTTGCTTTTTTATGGGCACTTGCAAATTTCAACCCTACATCTACGGCCATCATCTCTCCGTTGTGACAGATCACCACGCCCTATGCTGGCTCTCTTCGTTGAAGAACCCCACCATGCGACTTGGCCGCTGGGCTTTCAGCCTGAAGAATACACCTCCTCTGTCACCTGTATATAAGTCTGGCCGTCTACACCTATATGCAGACGGCCCCTCCCGGAACCCCGTCGACCCGCCTGACCTCTCTCCATCTGATTAAGATCCGGGCGTCCTAGCCATATCAGATCTACTACGCGCAGGTCACGAGCAACGCCGCGACAATCCGTTGCGAGCAATAATACAAAGCAGACTCTGCAAAGCCAGATGACAATCCGTTGCGAGCAATAATACATAGCATTGACTCTGCAAAGCCCGACCCCTCACTCCATGCCTTCTCGGTACGGGATGGTGTACTCTACCGCCGCAACTTTCACTGTCAACTTTCCACGTTGTTGCTGGTAATTCCCGAGCACCGGCGGTTATCTGTACTGCACCAGCTCTATAACGTGCCAACAGCTGGTCATCGCGGCTTGACCTGTAGCTATGACCGCGCACGACGTCGCTTTAAAAGGCTCGCCAGGTCTCTACCGCTCAGTGCGACGATACGTCGAGGGCATGTTGTAACCCTTGCCCGCGGAGAAAGACACCACCCGTACTACGAGCCGGCCCTCTTCAACCACTAGATATTCTGACTGAGCCCTTCTATCGTGTCGGCGACGACCTACTTGGCCCTTTTCCTCAATCTACATCGGCCAAGAAGTAGATTGCGGTCCCTACAGACTATGCTGCACGTTTCGCCATCCCTCGGGCCATTCCTACCTGTTGTGCGACTCACGTCGCCGATTTTCTTTTCCATGACGTCATTTTACAGCACGGTGCTCCTCGACAACTCTTTACCGACCGAGGCCGGTCTTTCTTGCGCACGTTCTTGAGGACATCACTCGTTCCTGTTCCACCACACGCCAACTTTCCACGACTTGCCACCCTCAGACAAATGGGCTTACTGAACGGCTCAATCGCACCCTCACTGATATGCTATGTACGTGTCAGCTGACCATCGGAATTGGGAAAATGCATAGCCGTGCGTAACCTTTGGATAAAACTCGTCCCGCCACGACAGAACGGGATTCTCCCCTTTCTATCTCGTCTATGGACGGGAACCCGCGTTGCCGATGGGCACCCTGCTTCCTTGCTTCCCAACGCAAACAATACGCCCATGACGCTATCACACGGGCCCAATTCGCACGGCAGGTCGCCCGAGCTAAACTCTCGGAATCCCAAACCACCCAAAAGACCCGTTACGATCGCCGTTACCGCAGCGTCAGCTATGCTCCTAGAGCCCTCGTACTCCTATGATCAGCATGTCGCCGACCATGGTTGCCCAGAAAACGGCTTTCATGCTAAACTGAACCATACCGTCTGCTAGGCCAGGTCACTGACGGGACGTACGAAATATCCGCTTTCCTCAGAGTCTTCTGGTCGCCCCAAACGAAAATCGTCTACGTCACCCGTATTAAGTCCTACAACCCGCGAAGTCTCCTGTCACCTCCGCAGCACCGGGGCGGTGCTTTTCCTGCGGGGGTTGTGTTCCATGGCGTTTGGACAGGATGAGCGTTAACTTTGGAGGTATGAAGATGAAGCAGGACAGCGGCTGATGCTGGAGAAGTACAAAAGACGACGTTCGCTATCCAGTGCTGTCACTGTGACTTCTCTTTCTGTAGCTTGTGTAAATAACCTGCAAATACGTCTGAATACACAACCACACTTTGGCTAACCTTGTAACGATAGTACGGGGAGGGGGCCAGTTGGATGACTTTACTGGTATTACCTTTATTCCACATTCGGGCGCAAAAATTTCGAAGTAATCTTTAAAGGAGCCATGAAGACACAAGCTTGCGTTATTCGAAAGATTTCGTGTTTTATAGTGCCCCCAGAGCTTGTCCAAATGACGATGCTTTATTCACCGATAAAGTAATTAATTTAGGTTAAAATTTGGATTTCCCGCTAAATCGTGCCTTTTCGTGGTCTGCAATGACATCAGAAGGCCTTGTTTACCGTTAGTTAACCTAGATGGTGCCACGACACCGCGGCAAGCCGTTTTCTGCCTTTGGTTTGTTTGTGAACTTATTTGTACCTGCCTTGTTTTGTTCATCGAGACAGTCGTTTCGTGAAACATGGTGCTCTCTCGACAAATACGGTCACGTAAGACATCGTCGCTTGCGTCAATGGGCCCGTGTCGTCTGAAACAACCCCAAAGCCCCGCAGTCCTGTGCAGCTAAACCAATCATAGTGCGTGCAGTAACAACAGCAGTACGCGTCGGTACTTCTATGTTTACGTGTGATTTCGTAACTTCCACTGTTTGTCCCACCATTCTTAGGGCTTTAAAAAGAATGTGCCCTAACTTTATGCGCAACTTGCTCGTTCGGCAAGCTTATAAGCTCTGCCTAATCCGCGTTTGCTTTTTCCGCCCTACGCCAATTCCAGAGCTGTCTGGTATGGCATCATAGGTTCTGTTGCGGGAAATGAGCTAATGGGTAGAATGGCCATTCCCTTTTTTCCTAATCATGTAGCTTATTTGAGTGAAGTTTACGTTAAAAGTAGTGTCAGTACGATTCTAACGAGGCAATCTTTTGGATGAACCAAACTTGTGTTTTCTCTTCATGCCGCCTTTAATTATAAGCGTATGTTTCGGGGTGCTTGGTGTTGACGATACGGACTACCAATGGCAACGAATCCAAGTCGCAGGCTGGAGGTGGAATCCCGTTCAGCAGCAGTGTAACGAATTTAGGCAACATTGTAGCAGCTCTGAAATGTCGAGAGCAAACTGCCATAGAAACGCATGTGGTGTCTCTTCAGCACGTTGTTCCATGTTGCGCAGGCTGGGTCGGCCTCATTGTTGGTGTCGTGGCCATTTTCTTCGGAGCGAGTTTCGTCGGCATGGCGGAGGTCACGTCACTGTCCCACTACATCTTAGCGATGAGAGAGAGCAAACTTCTATGTGGTGTGTTGCCCCACACGGGCTTCTACAGCGTTCTCAGGATCCTCTTTCTGGCCCGGGACTACGGCGGAGGTATGTGCACGGACCACGTCGCAATTTCTTCGTTGGGCGTTACGCACCACATTTTAAGCACTGACTGAGGTATGGGGGTGAGAGATTCCGCGTACGCGTAGAAAATGGAAGATGTCGCGTATTAGAAAGTATGAAACAAGAGACGGTATTTTCAGCGTCCGAGCCGCTGCATTGGCGTATAGAGCCAATGGATTTATTGTGGTTGGTAGGGCAGAGCAGCAATGGTGACGAATTCGACCGCAGGACAGCAAGAGAAGGACACAGATTTGATGCGACTACACTGTGCTCCAGGCGACAGATGTAAGCAAATCCAGAAAAAAAGATACCCTGGGTGCCGCACACATCACAAAAGCACCCAGGAAGTCCCTGATAGCCACTTGACTGAAATTAAAAGCACCACAATAAATGTATGGCTCGTGGGTTCGACTCCCGGCCGCGGCGGCTGCTTTTCTCATGAAGGCGAAAAGCGAAAACGTCGGTGTGTTTGAGATTTCGGTGCGCGTTAAAGATCCCCTATGGTCAGAATTATTCAGGAGCCCTCTACTACGGTGCGCCTCATCGCCTGTGTACGGCCGAGCTTTAAACCTTACAATCAATAAATAACAAATGTATCGGCGAATTCATACGCCATTAAACAATAAAATCAATAATAGCTGTGCTTCAAGGAAACATCCAGCTGCCACTAGCCCACATAAAAAAATGCACTGACGATTACGATACTCCTTAACGCGAAATTGGCGTGCAGCGTGAACTGCAGTCTTCTCGGTCCCGGCGCATATCGGCTGCGTCTCACGAAGTGATCGCGTGATCAGCGAACGCGCGGTGGCGCGCGTTGCTTTGCCATTGCCTTGCAGCGCGTTCCTGCCACCGGCGAACCTGTTGTTGCAAACCGTGTTTGAACCTCCCGCGCAAATGTTACGTGTTCCATGTGATTGGCGTGCGGAGGAGCGTCTCGGGAAAGTGCTGGGGGAGGGCGCTCCTTGTAGGCGGCGTTGCTTCTTGGCGGCGACGCATGGCGAAACTATGAGGGGCAGGCAATGAGAGATGACGCTATCGCCGTGCGTGCCGCCCTCCACCTTCACACTATGGCCAGGCGGTCCTCCCCCTTTTCTTTCTGCCTTCGTTGCTTCGTTCGCTCAATCGGTTCCGCAGATGCCGACAGAAGCCTACGCTGCCGCGGAACCCAGGTACCGGGCACCAAAGTGCTGCGCCCTAAAATCAGTCGCATATTGCGACAATGGGGCACCGGATACACAATGCATGCCAACGCCTTTGAAATGGCCGTGGAGAACAGGTATAGGACACATAAAAGTAATTATTGTATTTACTACGCTCAAACTGTATAAAAATGAAGGGGCTAGTTATTTGAGCACAGAAACCAACTCCAGCAGACTTGCACGCTGTATATAGCGTAAGGGAAGCAGGTTCATATAAAACGGAACTTATTCCGCATCCTTTAAAAGCGCCGTGACGGCGCCATGACGACTGGGCGAGGAAGCTGGTCGGCGGGAACATGGGCTGTGCTTGGGGTAGCGCTCCCGCAGTCCGGGGTCTTCTCAGCGTAGGGTCTTCTCAGGATCGGTGTGCCCGCAGTCCGGTCGACTGCCGCTGGTCCGCCAGGCTACCTCTGGGTAGATAATACGATCGTTTCCTCGATCGCTTCTCGATCTTTCCCGAACCCCGAGCCTCGTTCCTCTTCTTTCTCCCCTGTCTTGTCTCGAGCCCATTTCGGATCTTCGCTTCTTTCTCTTCAGTCCGCCAGTCGCGTGCTTGCTGTGTCTTTTGTCTTTTACCCGCGATTTATTCTTGTGTTTCCCGTGCTCGGTGCATTTCATGACATCACCCCCCGCAAAAGAAAGTTGCCGGGTGAAAACACGTGCACTTTCACAACTTCTCGCGGGAAAAAAATGACGGAGCATATAAAAAGGCAAACGGCAAATTGGCGCGAAAAGAAAGAAAAAAATGCTAGAGCCTAGACGCGGCTCATAAAATCGGCGCCTACATTCTCGCATCGCTTGATGTAGTGGACCGTGAAGGAATACTCCTGCAAATATAGGCTCCATCTAAGCACTCGGTTGTTCAAGTGCTTGGCAGTCTGAAGGTACTGCAGGGGCTGGTGGTCTGTTTGCAGTATGAACACCTTTCCATATAGGTAATCGTTGTATTTTCCGACGGCCCACACAAGCGCTAAGCATTCGCGCTCAGCCGTTGAGTAACGACTTTCTCTTGGAGAAAGCCTTCGGCTGGCGTAAGAAACTGGGTGCAGCTGGTCGTTGTATTCCTGTAGCAATACTGCATCAAGGCATTTGTCTGAGGCGTCTGTCCAAAGAACAAACTGTTTGGACGTGTCTGCTGCACACAGAATTGGGACGGACGACAAGTTTTGCTTCAGAATGCAGAAAGCTCTCTCGTTGTCGTCGTTCCAGGCGATCACATTTTTAGCGCCGTTGCGAGTGAACTCTGTCAGCGGTTTCGCTATTTTAGCGTAGTCCGGGATAAAGTAGCGGTAGTAACTTGTAAGGCCTAGGATGCACCGGACTTATTTTTTGGTTTTAGGTCTTCTCGATCCTAATATTTTGTCCAAAGTATTATCCATTGGTTGCACAGCGCCATCTCCTATATTGTGACCCAGAAAAGGGACAGTCTGTGGCCCTATTTCACACTTTTTAGGTTGCACGGTTAACCTCGCAGCCCAGATCCGCTGGAATACCTCTTTCAATGCAAGGATGTGATCCGGCCATGTATAAGTTGCGACCAGGACGTCATCAAAGTAGTGATAGACGTTTTCCACGCCTTCGAAGATTCTCCGCATCAGTCGAGCGTAAACCGCTGGGGCGGTCTTGATGCCAAAAGGCATGTACTTGAACTGGTACAGCCCGGACTTTGTTGAAAACGCAGTCTTTCCCCGACTCTCAGATGCCATGGGAACCTGCCAGTAACCTTTAGTAAAGTATAATTTGGAGAAAAACTTCTTTGCCCCTACGCGAGCTAGGAGGACGTCAATTCGAGGTATCGGTTCGCTGCTGGAAACCAGTAGTTTTTTCAGCTCCCTGTAATCCACACAAGGACGGATGGTGTTGTCAGGTTTCTTTACAGGAAGGAGTGGTGGGTTGTATGGAGACTGTGATCTGTCGATCACTCCCAAGAGTAGCATGTCTTGCAGCACCTCTGCTTCGACGACCTCCTCTAAGGCAAATGGTAGGGGGTACTGCCGTACATGAACGGGCATGGTGCTTGTCAATTCCAATCGGCATTCTACCAGATCAGTCTTGCCTGGCAAATCGCTGAATATCTCTTCATAGTCTTCACATATTTGTTGCACCTCCTGAATTTGCGATGGAGATAGGCTGGTTGAAATGCACACGTCCCTGAACGATTGCTGCGGTTGGAGGTGCAGAAAGGGTATTTCTTCGCCCTCAATGCCATCTTCTGTCGTGTTGACGGCCGCTATGCTTGAAGACGCCGGCTGTCGTTCTTCGTATTTCTTGAGCATGTTTACGTGGAAGAGGGTGGTCTTCTTGCCCAAGTCGACTTCGTAGTCGAGGTCGTCACGCTTGCCAACTACCGTGAATGGACCCTTCCAGTGCATCGTGAGTTTGTTGGACTCACTTGGAAGGAGAACGAGGACGCGATCTCCATGTTTAAGCTGTCGTGACACAGCCTTCCGGTCATAGTATTTTTTTGCGTCATCTTCGCCTTCCGCAGCTCCTCTTGGGCAGCGTTGCACGTCTCTTCTAGTCTGTGTCGTAGCTCGACGAGGTATGTGTAAGTGGTCCGTACGTCTTCCTCCACGGCCGCACCAGTCCATAATTCTTTGAGGACTGTCATAGGTCCCCGGACATGTCGGCCATACATCAGTTCGAACAGCGAGAATCCGTGACTGGTTTGGGGTGCTGCTCGGTACGCAAAAGGCAGCAGTGCCAAGTAACGGTCCCAGCATCTTGGTTTTTCTAGGCACATCCGTCTGAGCAACGTCTTCAGAATGCCGTTGTATCTTTCTACCAGTCCATTGCTCATGGCATGATAAGGTGTCGTATGGAAGGTCTCGATGGACAAGAGTCGGTTGACTTCTGGCATAAGCTTGTCCCTCGATCTGCGACGATTTCTTTTGGAACTCCCACTCTGGAAAACATTTCCAAAAGACCTTCTGCGACGTGGACGCTGTCGATGCTCGGCAGCGCGACGGCGTCGGCGTAGCGCGTCGCGAAGTCAATCATAGCTAGAATAAATTTGTTTCCTTTATCGGAAGCAAGTTTAATAGGACCGATTAGATCGACTGCTACTCTTCGGAACGGAGTGTCGATGATCGGCATGCTTTCTAATGGTGCAACGCCTACCTTTCCTTTCGGTGGAATCATCTGGCAGATGTCACAGGACTTTACAAATTGCTTCACGTCGGCATGCATGCTCGGCCACTAAAATTCGTCAAGGATCCTGTCAGTTGTTTTGCGGATGCCTTGGTGTCCGGCCATGATGACTTCGTGTGCCATCTGTAGCACCGCGTTCCTCAAAGGTTGGGGTACCACCACCTGCTTGAAGGACCGTCCAGACGAAAGGTGATACTGCCGGTAGAACAATCCCTGTCTACGACGTATTTGTAGTGGTTGCCACTCCTGGATGTGAATGTTGTCCCCCGCTTCCGAAAACAATCTTTTAAGCTGTCATCTTGCTCCTGCTTTTCCTTGAACAGATCTCTCGTGACCTCCACGATGGTAAAGCTACTTGTAGGCAGCCTATTGGCAGACGACCACTCCTCAAAGACCCCTTGACAGTGCACTTTAGCGACCAAAAGCAGTCATCCTCACCATCCAATACAACGACGGCACGAAGCAATAAAGACAGACTTTAACTTTACACTCCTTGGCTTCGCTTCTCCTTCATTCAATAAATAAGAACAATAACGACGAAATAACAATTAAGCATTCCCAAACCATAACAAATTATGCAACATTCACACGATACCCCCACCACTCTGCTACGCATTTACTCGAGTTCCCCCCGTGGGAAGATGCGGGCGGGTTTTTTTGATGGCCCCTGTGCTTCCATGAAATGGTCGCAAGCTTCTGCCATCTCCTTAGTTGAATTGCAGTTTCTATCCTTGATAAAGACTGCTAGTTGCGTGTGAGAGCACTTCATGAATTGTTCACCGATCATGTTGTCCCGCAGTTCCTCGAACGTTTTCGCGACGCCGGACGTCTCTAGCCACCTGTCAAAATAGCCAGCAAGGCGGGAAACGAACTGTAGGCCAGTTTCCCCGTCTTCGACTTTAGCGTGCCTGAACGTTTCGTTGTACCCCTGCGAAGTGAAGCCGAATAGTTGAAGCAGGCCGAGCTTCACTTTTTTGTAATCTAGGGAGTCCTCTGGGGTCATTCTCCCTATCACCGTCAGTGCTTCACCCGCGAGGCACATGCTCAGAGCTACTGCCCATTCACTTTCAGGCCACTTTCTGCGAAAGCGCGATTCTTCGAACCTGACAAGGTAGGCATCGAGATCGTCTTTCCTGTCATCAAACGGCGGAATAACCTTGTGAGGACTGGTCGCCATTGCATGGCCAGACACTGCGGCCTCAGGTCCTGAGCGATTACCTTGAGCACTATCTCTCGCAAGCTCTTGCAACCGGATCTTCATCTCTAACGTCTTCTGCTCCCGCTCGGATGCTTCCTTCGGCGTTCTGCAGCTTCTTTCGTGGTCTCACGCTATGCCAGCCGTTCTTCCCTTACTCGACCCTGCTCAGACTTCACCCATTCCCTTAGCTCCGTGACCTTGAAACCCAATTCCTTTCCTAGAGAGATAGTCTTTTCGAGGACCATGCTGCCACTTCACTCGTGAATTCCACTCGGTTCTACGTCCTGCTCTTCAAGATGTTAAGAAGAGTCCTGTCGCGGACGCCACTTGTGATGTTATGGCAGGTTCAGGGCCGTACTGGAAGCGGCTTACAAGTGACGAGGCAGGTGACCATATTGCAACGACGGAAATATTTATCAAGAAAATAAAAAAGTAGGGAAGGAAGGAGAAAAAAATGAGTAAAGATGTCGCGAAGTCCGGCGTAGCACGCGAACACCCTCTCGCACAAGAACAGTCCAAGTCCAAGCCTACGGGAAATTTCACAAGGGGCCTCACAGTTTTGAAGGTGGTGTGAGCGGCGGCGAGTCGAAGGTCCGGTCGAAGGCGACTATCACTGGCGGTCGTTGTCGTTGACGCGGCGTGGCCCCGGCATCCGGGAACAGTCACAGCGCCATGACGACTTGGCGAGGAAGCTGGTCGGCGGGAACACGGGCCGTGCTTCGGGTAGCGCTCCCGCAGTCCGGGCGACCGCCGCTGGAGCGCAGGGTCTTCTCAGGATCGGCGTACCCGCAGTCCGGTCGACTGCCGCTGGTCCGCCAGGCTACCTTGGGGTAGACAATCCGTTCGTTCCCTCTATCGCTTCTCGATCTTTCCCGAACCCCGAGCGTCGTTCCTCTTCTTTCTCCCCGGCGTTGTCTCGAGCCCATTTCGGATCTTCGCTTCTTTCTCTTCAATCCGCTAGTCGCGTGCTTGCTGCATCATTTCCCCGTAATTTCTTCTTGTGTTTCCCGCGCTCGGTGCACTTCATGACACACTGCTTCTAGACCATACTGAGAAAAGCGCCGCGATAATTTCTACGCTCGTGGTCACAAACCTGGAAAAACTCAGCACCCCGATTCTACTCTACTAAAACTGCAAATAACCTCAGCTTATTTAGCAATTCAGTCACGGTTCACTCTAAAATTTAAAATCACGTAGTCACTTCGGCCTATAACTACTACCAAAATCTGGAAGCAATTGCCGCAAACTAAATGCTACATTTCGGTCGTCCAGCACAACGTTTCTACCAACAAGTGTGACACAATCTCCATCCTTTTGAAGTTGTTAGATCATATTCAGTGCACTTTTGCTTTAATCTAGTGTGATTTATTGTACACCCGCATATGATATATTTTTCAGTGCTGTTCCTGCTGCTGTACAAACTTTCAAATTTTCTTTATCTCTAAGAGATCTTTCTTGCATTATAAGTGCCTTTGAACGTACTTCTCAATATTGCATATGTAAACTTATATCAGCAGAAATACTTTGTGTGCACACGTACATTCATGAACAAATGAAATGCGAACCGCAGTACGCATGGCCGAAGACACCGGAGCCCTCAGCTGGCAGTGGCCGGGGAAAAGAGACGGACATGCGCAGTAGAGGTGTCGGGAGCGAGGGCGCGTGTCCCACTGTGATATGGTGGCCTCTTCTAGCTCCCACGCGTGCCTTGTCGCCATGGCGCAAGAGCGCTGAAAACGATTCATTAGTTTCGAGTTTCATGGAAAGGCAGGAAAAGTTGGCTCTGGCTGAAAAAAAAGCAACAATATTACTGTACAAGGTTCATCAAATTTGTTTCGTTATTATAGAATTGAACCTCCAAAAAAGGTTAATTTGTCAGTTATTATGTAGAGGCTGTACCGAAAGAAGACCAGCGTCTGGTTTCCGATACGGTGATGGAGTCGATTAGCGAGGCAGTGCGCGACCCGATCCTCCTCTTCCTTTTTCCTACTGGCGCCCCCTGCCTGCCCATCTTTATTTCTTAACATACTCCCGCCGCCGCCAAGTTGGTTAGGGACTAGCAGGGGTAGTGGCAGAGTCCGTGTCCCACTACGACCACTTGTCCGACTTCCGTAGCGGTGCATGATTCCACCGCAGCATGCTTGTAAGCTGGCTGGGGGATCCCGTGGAGCACTTGGCAGGGTGTCTCGGTGCCGTCGATCTCTGTAGAGAGCGTTGCCAATCGAGCGAGGCAATACAAGTCCATAGCCAGCGTCATGGGCAGCGAGCGCTTCCGGAGTTCCTGGATAAAGTGACTTAGGGGATAAAAGCAAAGATTGCGAACGTTCATATGGTCAACCGGAAAGAGAGACCATGCTCCTGGTTTTCAGTCGCCAGGCAGCCGCCAGGATCAAACGGGAACAGTTGATGTATACTGCCAAATTTCCAGAGAGCGTCACGGTAGCGTGATGGCATTGCCGTCGCCTCCACGTCTGATACTGCTTCCATGAGGAAATACGTGTGTTCGATCGGTGTATCCGTTATCTCTGCGAACAATAGGACTTCGCTCTCGCCGTGCCAAACAAGGTACAAAGGCTCGTCCCGAATCGAGTTGCGCTTGCTGAAGAACGGGTAGTCACCATAGAAGCATCTGTTCTGCTTCGCCACGAGGATACCTCCCCACCGGGCCTTGACGAGCATGGCCGAAGCTCGCTTCCGGCGTCGAAGCTCGCTCATGGAGCGTCGGAGGAGCAGGCGCTTCGTTTTACCCAGACGCGACATATCTAAAATTTAAGACTACGAATGTTCGTACGGTCACCCGGGATAACAAGTTGTGCTCACGGTTTTCGGCCAGAAGGCAGCCGCCAGGATCGAAAGGAAACAGATGATGCGGGCAACCAAGTGCCGAGAGAACATAGAGCGAATGCAGTATCACTGCCGCTGGGCTCATATCCTGTCCGGCCTCCACGAATCGATCGATGCGCTGAAGTAACAATGCTGTTTCTTCGGCGGACAAGGAGACTTTACTTTGGTGGGACGCGTAAGCGTGGCAGAAGGGCGCGTCCTGCATGGAATCGTGCTCGCCAAAGAAGGGGTCGCCACCATCGAAGCAACCGTTCTGTGTTGCTGCGTGGATTCGTCGCCAACGGGATAGTATGAGAGCGGCTGCTGCTCGCCTCAGGAGTCGAACCTCGCCCACGGAGCGCCGGAGAAGCATCCGCTTCGTTATCCCCTGAAGCGGGTCTACCTTCCCCACGAATCGCGTTTTTGTTGCCGGACCCAACGAAACAGTCGGCGAACCATAGTAGGGCTGCTGAATTGTTGCAGAAACGAGAGCTGCGTCCCCAACGAAACGATCGCAACCGGGTCGCAGGGACGCCTTCAAAGCGGGAGTTGCATCGGTGATTCCAAGGTCATGGCAAGGCCGGTGAGAGGTCTCCGGACCGGAAGTCGAGTCGTCGATGCGAGGGTTGCGGAAGGGGTGTAGTGACGTCTCCGAAGTGAGAATCGCGTCCGTGATACCAGCGTCCATCTGGGGCCACTTCGACATCTCCAAAGCAGTAGTCTCTTTGGATAGGCTAGATTCACGGCAGGGCCGCTCGGCCGTCTCAGAAACGATAGCCGCGTCACCGATGCCGAGGTCCCAGGAGTGTCCTTGAGGCTTCCCCAAAACTGCAGTCATGGAAGCAACAGGACTGCGCAGTTGCTGGAGCCTCTCTCCCTGGCTGAGCACCTCGGTGTCCTGCTTAGCGTCCTGAAAGGCCGAAGCGCCTCCGTCGCCGTTTCCCTGTTCTACCCGAGCTCCAGTCATTTCCCGTACGGGTGGCACGTCACCCGGGACCATTGTCCGCCGGGCCTCCTCCGGACGCAAGCGAATAGTCGAGGTTGCGATGCGGGTAGTAAACAGAAGCGCCTGAGGTTGAAGAACGGGGCTTGCAGAAGAGTCTTGGCTCGCGGAGAAGCGTACACGCGTTCGCAGGGCGCAGATACGCTCGTCGAAATTGATCGCTTCCAAAACGTCAGCATCAAATTCTTCATCCTTCAGGTTCTCCTGAACGTGAGCGTCGAGTAGGTGAAGGCTCACCTGGTCATGCAAGATGAGGTCGAGGACATTTTGTCTATCAAGGGCCGTTACTGCCTGGCTCCGCAGCATGGCGTCGAGGACTGTCATGGTCACGGAAACGGTTGATCGCAGGGCATCTCGGCGAATACGAAGAGCGTCCACGGGACCAGTCGATGAAGCAAGACGCTGGGGTTGGGAATACCAAGGGGACAAAAGCAGGCTTGGGCACGAGCCGAAATGGCCGGCGGCTGCGGGCAAGGCTCCCAGGATAAAGCAGTACGAAGGTATCCAAGCCTCGCGTGCCTCGGAGCCGCTGCGCCGTCGAACGTAGATTCGCTCGTGCGCCGGTTCCCGGGTTTCGGCACCAGAAAATGTGTAGCGAAAGAAGACCAGCGTCTGGCTTCCGATGTGGTGATTGAGTAGATTAGCGAGGCAGCGAGCGCCCCAATCCTCATCTTCGTCTTCTACTGTCGCCCCCTGCCTGCGCTTCGTTATTTCTCAACAGAAGCTTCTTGCACTATGAACAAGAAAAAATGTTACCCCTTTTTGTTGATTTTGGCTTTGAGACAAGAAAGAAGCATATGTCTAGCTAAGTCTAGTAGGCGAGGAACGTCGCTAGCGGCAATGGTGCCGCCCACGACGGTACGCGACTGCAGTGACAGATTTCCCTCTAGTTTATATTAGTATGAAACTGTATACTGCTACCAATGCGTCGCCAGTTAACTGCGGGCTCTGCACACTCTGGGAACAGGAGCTCACAGTCCCGGTCTGTGCCGGCGTCATATTGCCGACATATCTTTGCATGTGTGGTGCAGTAACTTGATCAAATAGAGATGGACACCTGGCTCCCGTACAAAACCATTTTTAGTGCTGCCGGCTCGGTTTCTGAAAGCAGTGAGGTGGTGCGAAAAAAAAAATCGGGCCGTGGATATTATTGTGCAACGGCAAGTGGCCTTTAGAATGGTTGGAGCTGCCTAACTTTTTAATTTTAGGAATATTAGGATTCTGTTAGTAACTATCCCAACCCATACATTGCTTGCAGTCAATCTATATCATAAGAGACAAATTCTGGTGGAATATTTTTTTCTCCAAGCACCGAACGTGCGAAGTGACACAGCCATGACTCCGTCAAACAAAAGCTCAGCCATGATTGCGTCAAACGAAGGCGTGTTCTTGGCAACCAGCTCATTGCTCACTTCCCGAGCCACTGCACCACGAAAGCGAAACATTGCAGTGCCATCAGAAGTTAGGTGGCATGCATATTTTGGATCCATTTCTGGGCGCTGGTTTTCTTGAAGAAAGTGTTATAAACTCAACAGTATGACTGCCACGCGTCTCAGGCGGCAGAGAAATGAGGCTCGGATTGAGGCATTCGGTACCCACTCAATATAATTTCAGAACAAAAGCTCAAACAAACGCAATCATAGCACACTCACAAGCATATCACACTATACACAAAAAAACAATCCCGACCTCACACTACCAAAAATCTAGTCAAATAGTCACTATAATACATTGACTGTCTATGGCAAAGTAAAACAAGCCCCACCTGTAGCACGTCGAAGCCGCTGCTATTCCGATGGCGTGTGCCGGTGGGTAGGCTTCCGCGTTGCCGAACGTCGCAGCACTTCGCGATGGTCCGTGCTGGTCGTCAGTGGTCCGGATGACCGCGGTGCGATGCCACGGTTTCCTTGTGCAGCACGGCTCAGCAGGAGGCCAGCCGTACGAAGCTACTGGTAATCGGTGGTTCCAAGCTGCCCGCTGCCAAACGGTGCGATGCCGCTGGTGCGTTGTGGGGCACGGCCCGACAGGTCGCCGGCGGTGCGAAGCCGCCGGTCAGCAGGAGGCCAGCAGTGCGAAGCCGCTGGTAATAAGTGGTTCAGAGCTGCCCGCTGCCAAACAGTGCGATGCCGCTGGTGCGTTGTGGGACACCGCCCGACCTTGCCACTATTCATCCCAAGACCTCATTCCACTCTCTCCACTCCAACTTCGTCGTCCCCCTCTTCCCCTCGCATTCTATCGTGTGAGGCTCCTATTTGCTGGTCCAGCCAACCTACTCCTCCTCTTAATCACTCTGTGTATGTTCTTCATTGGACACTTCAAAATCCTTCTCGCCATCTTGTACTCTGATTCTTCTTTCTCTTCGTCTTTTCTTCCATCATCTTCTCGGGACAATCCCCCTTCGGGTATGGGCTCTTCTTACCACATGACAATGACTCCCGAGAGCGTGGACGCGTTTCCCGCGCAAGCAATGGCCGCAGCTGCTAGTCAATACCCGCCGCATTGCTCCCAGCATGAACAATACCCTCAGCTGCGGCGGCGGTTGTACTTGCAATGCTCACAGCGCTCTTGCGGCATACCCACCAAGCAAGCATGCGAGCGAGGAGAGGACAACTTATTGAAGTGGGACACGCACCCTCACTCCCGACACTTCTACTGCTCATGTCCGTCTCTTTTCCACTGACGCGGCCAGGTGACGCTACCGGTATCTACGGCCGTGCATTCCGCGGTTCGTATTTCAATTGTCCATGACAGTACGCACGTACGTGCCTGTATGTATGTATGTATGTATGTATGTATGTATGTATGTATGTATGTATGTATGTATGTATGTATGTATGTATGTATGTATGTATGTATGTGTGTGTATGTATGTATGTTGTATGTATTCATGTATACATGTCTTTGTGTATACAGGGTGTCCCAGGTATCATGCATTAAGATTTAAAAGAAGAGCAATGGCGAACTCGAAGAAAACCTACTGCATAATGTTCGCTGTACTGTGAAGAAGCGGAGAGTAATTTTTCCGTTAATGGGACTTAACTGATTATTGTAATTAATTATTAACTGGAGAAATATTGTCCTAATCACTGAAGTGTCAATGAGGCATTGGTAGGTATCCACGGGGGGGCATATAATTGCGGTATTTTCAGCGACGAACGAATTGCGTACTATGGTACGGTACGGTAAGACAACTTTATTGATAGGGCCTGCAGACGGCTTGTCGCCCTGGTCGTGTTAGGGTACTTCGCCGCGTTGCGGCCTTGACGTCGTCTCGGTTGGTGTCGCCTCTACTTCGTCCGCGGCCCCACTACTTCCTCGGGTCGACCACGCCTGCCCCTCGTCTGGGGCAGCAGTTTTCTCTCGGTTTCACTGGCTCGCTGTCTTTCGAGTGCGGCCGAGACCTGCTGGACGGCCTGGGTTTGGGTCTCTCTGTCGTAGCTCCTCGTCGCTGCTTCTAGCAGCGGCGGGATCGTCTTGCTCGTTGCCGCTTCGTGTGGATTTTTGCTGCAGTCCCATAGGATGTGAGCCATTGTGGCTCTCTCCTTCTGGCAACATGGCATAGGTCACTCGGGTACACGACCGGGCACGCGTGCTTCATTAGGGCTGGGGTGGGTAGCGTCCCCGTCTGGAGTTGCCGATATAGCACCACTTCCTTCTTGGTCCGGCCCGGGTGAGGCGGTGGCATCGTTCTTCTCTCCTGTCTGTAACACTTCGTTATCTCGTTGTATGTGTTCATGTTTATTTATTTATTTATTTTATTTTCCTCAAGGGTCCCTAGAAGGGACATTACATGAGGGGTGGGAATACAAATGTTTGAATCTTGCAAAGGGTGATGTGCAATGAATAGTGACAACAGAAGAAAAAAAACGTCTGCGTAAACTAAGACACAAAAATGTGTCAATACATTCGGAATGATATGTAACACAGGCAGAATTTTTGCACGCTTGGGGGATATACAATCGCAGTGGCACAAATGATAAGCAACTACAAGAGAACAGCAGATACAAAAGGCCAACCACCGAAATCAGTACTGTAGTTCAACGTACAACATATGATACAGTTTGAAGCGAAAAATGAGAAGAGACAGAGAGAGAGAGAGAGAGAGAGAGAGAGAGAGAGAGAGAGAGAGCACAAAAACAATAAACATAAATGGTCACTCGGGCTTGGAAAGGGTGAATAGTAATTTTTGGAATGTTTCTGTATCTTTAGTATTAACAATGTTATCCGTTGGAACGCTCCAGTCTTTCGCAGTGCGAACAAAGAATGACTGTGCAAACGTGTTGGTTTTAGGGCGAGGGTATAGAACTTGCTTCGAGTTGCTACTACGATAAGGAGAATGGGTGCGCGGTGTTATGTAGGTGCTAGGCGGGGATGCGTAGAAGAATTTGTGGAACAGAGCTGACATTTTTTGACGGTTGCGGAGGCGAGTAAGGGCGGCACGTTTTTTAATTCTGTCACACTGGTAAACGATGAATAATCCGAGAACGCGAATCTGGCAGCGCGGTTCTGAATACCTTCAATGTTTTCTACCAGGTAGTTCTGGTGTGGGTCCCACACCGCTGCCGGCCGCCTACTCAAGTTTTGGTCGGGTTAATGTGGTAAAGGCCTCTATTTTCAAGGGAGTGGGGGCAAACTTTAAGGTGCGCTGCAAATAACCTAGGGATCTATTAGCTGCAGAAATAATATGGTTGATATGAACTGACCAAGATAGATCGCTTGTAATCTGTACGCCGAGGTATTTGTAGCAATTAGTGGATTGTAGGAAGTAACCGCCCAGATAGTAGTTGTAGGAAAATGGGTTAGTGCGTCTATGAAAGGAAAGTGATTTACATTTAGACGCATTTAAAGACATTTGCCACGTCTGGCACCAGTGTTGCACAGCTTTAAGGTCTTTCTGCAGGGATAATTGATCGGCTTGACTGGTGATGGTTGCGTAGAGGACGCAGTCGTCAGCGAATAGTCGGATTTTGTTAGTAATGCATTGCGGAAGGTCATTGATGTTGTCTTTGGTCTCCCACCACCACGTTGGATCGACGGCGGTGGTTGCCGCAGCACGGTTAGTGAGTCCTCGCGCCACTGCGTTCGCCGTCTCGTCGTGGCTTGCGTACACTCTTTCTGATACGTCTTCGCCCATGTGTGCTGGAAACCATTTGATCGCCACGCGGCGGCTCCCGATTTTTGTCGCTCTCAGCATCTGCGCGGCTTCGCTGCTCACTCTTCCCCTGGCGTAGTTGCGTACTGCTGTTCGGGAGTCACTCAGTACGGTCGTGCACTCGGTGTCAGCGATGGCCAGGGCGGTGGCCACTAAATTTATTCTGACTGATAAAGAAAACCCGCGAAATAAGAAAAATACCACGTGACGGCGCTTCCGCGCGCATTGTAAAGCAGCGTCCCCAAATGAGCTGATTGAAAGCAACTGCTTCGCATGTTACCCGCCCGAAGAGAGAGCGCATCACCTTGATAATGCCATGCATGGAAGGAGCAACAACAGCAAGATTCGCGGGGCGCGTGTGCAGATAAGGCACGAACTCGGTCGTGATTTCTTCTTTCTTTCTTTTGTTTATTTCATTCTGGCTAACTCAGAGGCAGCCTGTTTGAGGGCGTTGCTTTACAATGCGCGCGGAGGCGGCGTCACGTGGTATTTTTCATATTTTGCGGGTTTTCTTTATCAGTCAGAATAAATGTGTACGCAATTAGTTCGTCGTTGAAAATACCGCGGTTAGGTTCCCGTCGAGGGTACCTACAAGTGCCTCATTGACACTTTAGTGATTAGGACAGTACTTCTCGAGATAAATAATTAATTACAATTAATATTATGTCTCAATAACGAAAAAAATACTGTCCGCTTCTCCACAGTACTGCAAACATTATCCACTAGGTTTTCTTCGAGCTACGCCATTACTCTTTTTTTAAATCTTGGTGCATGATAGCTGGGACAGTCGGTATGTATTTATGTATGTGTGTATATACCTGCACGGGGAGTGAAAATTAAACGGAGATTGATTTCGGAAAGTGAGAATTATTTGCGCTGTGAGCTGACAGGTTGAGTGTCAGGGTGGTTTCCAATTTAGAAAGGCTTGCTTAAAAGTCATTCAAAGGCTGATGGCCACGCACGTTGCGGTTAAATAAGCCGAAACTTAGAATTCCGTACTACGACTGCTCTTCATTTGCACGGGTACGCATTTATGGATAAGCATTCTCTGAAAATTCTAGGAAAATAACACAATATCCTGTCGTTCTTATAGGGGAAGCTGGATGGTCGCTTGTAAGCACAAAGGTCCTGGAGAAAGACAACGTGACCATTCTGGAAATCTGGGGAGTGATGCTAGTTGTCGACGTGGTCATGTTGTTCATGGCCTGGTATCTCCCGAAGGTGCTGCCCTGGGCCTCCAGCAACCCGCAGAGTCCAATATTTTGCCTCAAGGTGAGGAACGCACAAAGACATACAATGAAGAATTTCCCAAGCATAACAACAGCGTGTTAAAGTAACAGCGAATTTTACTACTTACGTTACCACATGCATTGATAAGATAATGATGAATAATATTTTTAATATTACTTTGCGGCATTAAAATGAGTTCTAATTGCCATATAGGGCCCTAATGAACAAGTGCTTGTTAATTAACTTTTTAATTAGGGTAGTTTGGCGTGTGATTGTAATGTGGAAATTGTTGAGAATTATTTGTCGACCCGATACCCAGCGTTAGATTTTTCAAAATGCGATTGTCCGCAGAACAATCAGCTGAATACATCAGTCATTAGGACTCACGCATCTAGAGCTTGGCGGCTGCAAAGTGCAGCAAGACTAGAGTGAACTAGAAATATAGTGTGCTTCAAACAGGCCTCAAAATATGAGGCAAAAAAAGGGGTCATACCGTTTAGGGGCGCTGCGAACGTTACCCCTCCATCGTGGCGTAGCGGATACAGTACTGGGCTTCTTCGCAAAAAACTCGGGTTCAAATACCGGATGGGTCCATCGTATTTTTACGTAAAGCCTACCTATGTATACGAACGCCCCTAAAATGCACCGAGATAATGCTGTGCACTAAACCGTTGGGTTGGTTTATGATGTGCGTGTGTTAGTGGAGGGGATGGATGGCCATTTTAAAAAAAGCGCAACACATACTAACACATAGGCTATGAACGGGCCGGAATTACTTCTGCAGCTTCCCTGACTACTGAGAAGCGCCGACCTGTGGGCAAGTTGGTAAGGAGGCACAGGGAATAAAAGCGCAGAAAAATGCAAGGACAAATAGAGGAACTACACAGGACGACCGCTTATTGACAACTGAATTTCAATGAAAGCAAAAGCGGAAAATCTCGACATAGCCCACCCTTCCGACGCATAGTATATACACGCAAACCAACGTCATTAAACAGCAGCAATCGAGGCTGAATCAGAAATCACACATACGCAACAACAGTTAGCCAGCGTTCCGCGCAAATGTCGGCAGATCGATAGCAGCATGACCTAACATTGTGAAGCCAAGATATTCACCGCCTATTTAATGGACGCTATCTTCAAGATAGGCGAATTCCTCATTAAGTAGGGAGACATTCTATCGAACCACTGTATCGTACTGCATCAGACATATATCGGAGCAATGTAGGAAGCATGCTTGGGTTCCTCTGCTGGAACCAGACTGAAGTTCTATTTAGGCACTTTCAGCAACGTACTCGAGAGGTGGCGGAGGCGCACATCATCTTTTTGTACAATAAAAACGGAACTTGCGTCAGCGCTTCCTTTGTGTCCCTCCTACCACAAATAGAAGGCTTCAACTACCAGAGACCCAAGCAATATCACACATCTTAGAACGGGGAGCAAGTGGGCTGGTTGGTGCATCTTTAAAAATGTAAGAAACAGCGCAAAGGACAGGACGTAGAGTTGAAGACAAACACGCGGTGCTGAGTAACAAGCAAGTTTTACTGCTTGCAGGCGGCTTACATACACATTGACAAAGCAATGGAAAGGGAAAAAGGAAATTACAGATAGCAAGGGAGGAGGAAATTACACAAGTTATTGTCACATAGTCATTGATAAGTAAGGCCCAGTTATACATTTGAAAGATCCGCGATTTCATTTTCATACAGAAGCACGGAAGGTTCGCTTACACATTTATCGCCCCTCTCACTTATGCAAAAGGCTTCAAAAATTTCACGTGTGCGTTTGTTTGCATGTCTTCGAATATTACGACACTGATCAAATTTTGGTTGGCACTTACTCTGGTGACAGTGCGGAGCTATGGACCGCTGAAATTCGATTTTAGTGAATTTGCATGCTCCTGGAGCCGTAGATTAATACATCTTCCCGTCTGACTCATATGGCTCCGCTTGCAATCCAGGGGGATTTCGTAAAAGACATTCTGACGGCAGCCTACGTACTTCTTTTTGGGGTTAATCTTACATGGGTTGTGCTTTCTGCCTACCTTATTCACCATCGCACAGAGCTTGCTTAGTTTGTTGGGCGCGGACATAAGAACTTTTGCGCTCCCTCTTTCGGCAATCTTCCTAACTTTGTGCGATACCTGATGCACGTAAGGAATGACGGTTGTACGGCGTTTTGAGTGCTCATTTTCTTCGTTAAGTAACGGCTTGTTCTGTTTTTGTTTCCGGAGATCCCGTAACAGGGATTCTGCAGTGCTGGATAAAAACGGAGGTTGATAACCCACTGCTCCTAATCTGCCCATTTTGGCATCAAAACGTTATTGGGCTGAGTGCCCGCAAGACGTGGCTAATGCCGATTTCAAACCACCCTCAGTCCCCAGCTATAGACAGCCATCTCTTTCACTGGTTCGAAGCTAGGCACAGCCTCCCTAGGTGATAGAGACAAAAACGCAACCGGAGGCTTAAGCTCCGCATCGAAAAACTGACGGCGGAGGCAGAGGCCAAAGCCACGAAGCTCTGCCAGCAGAACTGGCTTGGAAAGTGTGATGAGCTCCAAGGCACTCTAACCACATCCAAAGCCTGGCGTCTCCTCTGATACCTTATCGACCCGACAAAAAGCACAGCAGAAACTAGTAAAATCATGCAGACAATCATTTATCAATTTCCGGGAACCACAGACAATTTGCTTCGCGCTCTCCAATCCCGCTACATACCCAGTTCACTCCATTTTCACGCACCACCTTACAATGGCGCCCCCAACACTCACCTCGATCGCGCAATCACCGAGGCAGAGGTTAGGGCAGCCCTTGCAAAAATCTGGAAGTAAAGTCGGCCAAATCTTTAACTGGCGCGTGCGCGAGCGGCGACTTTTCTGTGCGTCAGCGCCACATGACGGAGCCAAGTTGCAAACTCTTTGAGGCTAAGCGCATGCCTAGTAAGCCGCGCTAAGTTGTGCCCATCGTCTGCTAGGCTGTGCCTTCCTTAGCGCGTCACCCCTTATGAGCGCACTGCAAACGATCCAGGCAGCGTGATAAAGCGAATGGGTTTGCTCTTATTTGATTTTCCCAAGATCAACGATGCAGCAATCAATCGAGTAAATTTCAAGATACGCCGAACACGCTCACTCATGAGATAAGCTGAATAATAGGGTTTGTTAATTTTTTACTTTGTGACGTAAACGCTTTCTCTTGTGTATTAAGGGCAGTTATCAGTCGTATGCGCGCTTGATATCTTCAACGTGGCTGCGAAACTATAAGGCCGCTGTGAACCTATGATCAGTGAAGGTGCTCTGAAGGTTGTGCTCGCAGCAGTTTTCGGCAGTCACCAAAATGCCACCCCGAATACCTCAAGCGAAAAGACTCCAAATTATAGGAATGTCAATGAGCGACTTATCACAGAAGAAAATCGCTCAAGCAACTGGAGGGGCTGAGGCTTCAGTGGGAACAATAATATGTGCCCACCGGGACGAAGGCCGGATTGTAGATGCTCCTCTCTGCCTCACCGAAAAAATAACCATAGAAGAGGACTTACAGATTGTGAGTGACAATCCTGTGTGAGTGAGAATACGTTCATAACAGCGGGTGAGATAAGGGCTGTCCTTGGCCTAAATGTTTCTAATGAACTTATTAGGCAACCACTAAGAGAAGCAGGGATTAGAAACAAGATTGCTGCGCAGAAACCTCTACTCTCTGACAATGCCAGAGCAAAAAGACTTGTCTTCGCTCAAGAGCATCTCCAATGGACAGTTGATGACTGGCGTAACGTCGCGTTCACAGACGAAAGCAGTTTCTGCACCCAGTGGGACCAGACACAAAAAGTATACCGGCGAGTCGCTACAAGGTAAATCATTTTACTTTTGGCTTTCCACCCGGTGCCTTGTTGTCTTACATACCGTATTATTAGTTTTGCTAGCGACGCTGAATAATTTGCATTTAGCACTGCTTTTTTAGGTATGATCCTCGTTACGTCCAGGACGTCAAAGCGAGTGGCAGAAGATCTGTGAACGTGGGGGGGGGGGGGGGGGGGTTGCCACGAAAGATGCCCTCGGGCGCCTACACCGTATTCATGGTCGGCTGTGCTCCGAAGATTATATAGCAATCGTAGATCATCAGCTGCTTCCTCATGTGCTGGATGGACCATGCAGCGACGGAAATTTTCTGCTAATGCATGACCTTTCCCCAATCCATACTGCACACAGAGTGACAGCGCACCTCGAAAGCCTTGGTGTGATGACGCTCGATTGGCCGCCCAAGGGCGCGGACATGAATGTCCTGGAGAACGTTTGGGGAATTTTGAAATCGAACTTGTCAAAAATGGGCCTCCACACAGCAACTTCTGATGAGATGTGCGAAGCCATCAAAAGCCAGTGGGAAGTGCTGAAGGCTGACACCGACGTCGTTCCCGCACTGTACGACTCCCTTCCACGCCGCATGTCTGCCGTTTTAGAGCATGGAAGCGCACCCGCTACTGAAAGGCCTGTGCAAGCAACATATTGCTACACACCTTCACTGTCATTTTTTGCGTATCAGCCAGTATGCAGCGCATGATCATTAAATGCTTTAAAAACGCATTTCGTGCTGTTTCATTCAGATGCAAACAACGTGATGCAATTTTTGCGACCGTAACGAAGAATATTCATTAAAACCCTGGCAGTAAATGTGTGAGTAAAGAAGAGTTTGCTAAGTAGCTACCCTCTTCGATAACATCCCAATGTCTGTCTTCCCTTTTGAGGTATACGGGGCTACATTTTGGTGACTGTTGCGAATTGCCGCGAGCACAACCTGAAGAGTAGCTTCACTGATTCGAGATTTCACAGCGAACTTACAGGTTGGTGCCCGTGCTGAAGCTATAAAATAGGCATCTACAGAAAAAAAAAACCGAAAGAAGAAATAAGTAACCCATGTTCTTCGGCTTATTTCATGATTGGGCGTGTTCGGCGTACCTTGAAATTTACCCGATTGATTGCTGCAAAGTTAATCTTGCGAAAATAAAATAAGAGCAAACCCATTCGCTTTACCACGCTGCCTGGATCATTCGCAGTGAGCTCATAAGGGGTGACGCGCTAAGGAAGGCACAGCCTAGCAGACGATTGGCACAACTGAGCGCGGCTTTCGGGGCATGCGCTTAGCCTCAAACAGCTTGCAACTTGGTTCCGTCATATGGCGCTGACGCACAGAAAAGTCGCCGCTCGCGGACGCCATTTAAAGATTTGGCCGACTGTACATATCACCAGGAATGGACCAAATCACCTACAGAGCTCTGTCAAATCTTAACAACTCCATCTGTGCACTCACGGGATACATGAACCATTGTTGGGAGAGGCACCATACTCGCAACATGGTGTCACGTTTTGTGGCATGTCTCGACCAGCTCAGAAGAATGGACACGGGAGAATCATTGGCATGTTTACCACAGCACACATTTATTATGCACAACTAAAACCCCTAAGCAAAATAAACAACAAAGCAAACAAAGAACTCAACCAAAGAAATTCCTAAATACTAATCCCTAACAAAAAAAACAAACAAACCAAAAGTCACTTGAATGAAGTCCCTTAATAAAGCAAACCGTCCTAGTTCCAGTCTATACAACTTCCATGTTAACGATCCTAAGAACCATGGTCACATAATACCAATTCCCTAGCGGACGGGCCCACCGCTGTCTCAGGCGCTGGCGTGTCGTACCCGTAGCGTAACCGTGACACGCTGGTAGTCGTAGTTGTCCGCTGCCGCCGTGCCCGTGGTAGTGGTACCGATGTAGTTGTGCGTGGTAATCACACGGTCGACCGCTTTTCAGTTACCCCTCGTGGTAGTCCTCGTAGCAGGAAGCAACCCCTGGCCTCGGGGCCGTCGCCGTGAAAGCAGGTAGCACCGGGGAGCTCCGGGAACGTTGCCGCGTGGGGACCGCCAAGGCGTTAGTTGACGGTGCGTGCTCACTGTACGCAGGCGCCCGACCGTCACCGCTGGGGCCACCAAAGCGCAGGTTGGTGGTACGACGCGAAAGTGGAAGCCCCGGCTATACATCTCGTACCCCCGGCTTGTTCCTCGGACTCGTGCCACCTGACCTTCCTGCTGTGGCGTTCTTCTGATCTCTCTCCTCCTCCCGGCCTGTGCCCCGGGATTTGCCCGGCCATCGTGGCACTGTTGCATTCGCTGTGCCCGTGTCCGCCACACGGGTCACCACCACATTGGTCATTTCTCCACGTGCCTCCATCGCGTCACCTCGTCATTCGTCAGCCCTCTTCGCGGGAAATTTGCATTCTCTTCGTCTTCCTCTTCGTCGGCCTCTGGCTCTACTATGACACGTCATCTTTATTCTCAAGGGGGGATTGCCCCCTTAATCATGACAATGGGCCCCCTCTTCAAGAGTTTTTTCCCAAAAAACTGCTCACTTGTCGCCGATGTATTTTCTGATCACCACCACTGTTCACTACGAGATGTATAGGATGCATTTGTTTATTGCGTTAATTTACTTTTGTAAAATTTTTAGTTTTTCTATTCTTGGTTTTTCTAAACTCCGTTCGATGAATTATCTGCATTTGTGATCTTATGATGACCTAACTTCGGCAATTATGCATTTTTTAGAAATCCAGAGCGTTACAGTGTTGGCTCATTTCGCCATCTTTATTTCGCATTTCCGACCGTTTTTCATGCTTTTTTTCGTTTGGACTTCGCTTTTCGGAGGAAACGTATGGGATACATATTTCTGACTTATTTTATTTTTGCAAAAGTTTTACTTGTCTGGTGTTCTGTATTTTTTGGTTTTTCAAAACTCCTTTGGACAAGCTATCTCCATTGACGCTATTATGACGATAACATTTATTACTTCAGTCAATTATGCATTTTTTAAAATTGAGGGCTCAGTTGGTTCATTTTCGCAATTTTTTATGCATATTGCTAACGTTATTTTCCGGGCTTTCTTGTCCAGCTTTTATGTTGTGGAGGTTTGTGAGACGCATATTTTTGATTTTGTGATTTCGTAGCTGTAAAGTTCTTATTTTTTTTAGTTTGTGCATTCCTTTGTTCTTCGAAAGCCCGTTCGATGAATCATCTTCATTAGAGCTATCATAAAAATTAGACGTGTTATTTCCGCCAATTATGCATGTTTTTTTAGAAATGCAGGGCGTTACCCTGTTGGCAGATTTAGCCATTTTTATTCGTACTTCAGACCTTTCTTCGTGCTCCTTTGTATTGACATCGTTTTGTGGAGGAAATGTAGCAGATGCAAATTTTCGACTTGCTAATTGCATTTTTGTAAAAGTTTTATTGTCTATTTTCGTATTCTTAGTTTTTCAAAATTTCGTTCGATTAATTACTGGCATGTACGCTATTATGACTGTAAAATTCGTTACTTCTGTCAATTGTGCATTATTAAAAATCCTGGGCGATACACGGATGGCACTTTATCGCATTTCTTATTCGTAATTCCAACGTTCTTTTCCGGGCTCTTTTAAATCCAGCTTTTGCTTTTCCGACATGTGTGAAATGCATATTTCTAATTTCGTCAATTCGTTGTTTTCAAAGTTGCTATTTTTTCTATTTTGCGTATTTCTTGGTTCTTCGGAAGTTCGTTGGATGAAATATCTTCATTTACACCATTATAAGAACTAAATCTGTCACTTCCGCCAATTATGCATTTTTGTGGTAATGAAGGATGTTACACGGTTTGCTCATTTCCGCCGTTTTGTAGTCATGTTTGCGATCGTGTTCTCCGGGCATTTTAAATTTAGCCTTCGTATTTTTGTAGAAGAAGAGCTTGCTTATTTCTTATTCAACATTTCATTCCTGTAAAATTAAAATATTTTCTTTTGTATTTTTTTTTTGCTTTTTAAGAATTGCGTTCGACCAGTTATCTACATCTACACTATTAGAACGATTGAATGTGTAACTTGCACCAATGCTACATTTGCGTCAAATGCAGGGTGTTACATTGTCTGGGCTGGTAGGGGGGGAGTACTTGGAAAATAATGTTGCGCATTACAATAACATACTCCTCACGCAATGATCGTTAGCACTAGGCCTGCCCTGTACTGTGGCGTCCACTTGCCGGGGCCCTGACATCGGTATAAAGGGATCATGATTCCAACCATTATTCTAAAGATGACCGCTGTTTCTAAAATTAACCCAGAGATGCTGGCATCACTGCAATATGTCGTCAGTAAAAGATATGCTACAATGCACCCTTTCATGTATTGTTTTTCTCGCAGCCAAGCTACTGGATATCGTCCGAAGGGGCCGCTCAAGTCACTAAAAGTGCTCCGGTGGTGATGGATCCGGCTCGTTTTGAAGAAGGTCCCCCTGGAGCCCAGCCCATCGTTGAAGTTAACAACGTCACAAAGGTGGAAGGCGCATCGCGATCCTCTTCAAGCATTAATATCTCAATTTACCTACACGGAAACCCATGGGTGATTGTTGCCCTTTTTAACTGTGCAGAAAGTAACATCGTGTACTTGAAGCACACGAAGCACGCCTTCGATTTTTCGCGTACGGCTGTGAAGGGATCCGGTGGAACTGTTATGCCGGATACGCTTCTCTCTCTTCCCATATTAGCCTTACTATCTGTGGCCTGACGTTTGTGGGACTGCAGCTGGAATTACGACTTGACCAGTTTAACTCCCGCTTCCCGTTTCTGTAAACACTGTAATGCAACACGACGAAAAGCGCACGAAAAGGGCGTATACCTGCTCATTTCAGCGGGACTTAGGTTATGAGAGATAGCCGATCAAGTGGAGGGGTAAAGCACTCATACACACTACACTTACATCATAGTGAATGCATGTACAGCGCTCACGGATCGAAACGTCATGACGCTGTGAGCGCGTGGCCTGCGGTACATATAGCGCCACCCGTGGACGCCCGTGGAAGCTAGGTTTTGCATTGTTGTGTACCACGAGGATGAGAGCGTTTCAACCGTATACTTGCTGTTTCTTCCGGCTGCCAATAAGCAGGGCTGTGGTTCTCCGCAGCGACAGCGGTGCGCGGTGAGCCCGGAGCGCAGGAGCGTGTTTGTGCGCCGGTGGTAGCCGCCCGCCGATCCGCGCAGCCAATTTCGCTACACGTCTGCTCGCGCGCTCTTCTTACGCGTGCTCTTCCGATGCGACACAGATAATGTGAACGTAAGGCACGCTCACGCTTACCTGAATAAAACGAGCGTCTGCACGAAGGAACAGCCAACTTTATTCCATGATATAAACTAATGAAAGAGGAGAGCCGACGAAGTACTAATGCACCGAATCGCAAGCGAATGTGCCTGCAAAGGCGTCTTTCCTTTTTTTAGTTTACATCCTGGAATAAAGTTTGCTGTTCCTTCGTACAGAGGTTTCTTTTATTCACGTGTGCGTGAATGTGCATTACATGAACATTACTGTGCCGCAGTGGAAGGGAACGCGTAACAAGAGCGCGCGCACACGATGTCGCAAAATCGGCTGCGCGCACAGCCGGGCTACTACAGTCGGCGCACAAGCGCGTTCCAGCACTCCTAGAGTTCCTGTACATTGCGTAGCGCAATAGTTGCGCATCTGATTGCCACATGCCGCGGGTTCCAGTTAGACAGAAAGGACGCTTTAAGTGCTGCGCACAAGACCCCGTATTCAGTCAGTTCTGCTCAACTGGGCATCGGCACTTGTGGAAGCGGCGGCAGCGGCGCTTGCTCATCTGATAAGCGGCCGAATATCGCGCGCCAGTTTTTAGATGCATAGCATCTTATAGCGGCGGCCTGTCACTCGTCGTCGGTGCGCGCCGTCCGTCCGCACCCGCCAGCTGTGCGATAACGCGCGCTCGTACTCTCCTCTCCCCTCCTCCTCTCCACGCCGTCTGTGCGCTGTCGAGCTCCTCCCTCCGCGGCTCCACCCCTACCAGCTGTGATAAGCGCGCATGCGCGCGCCCTCTCTCATCCTCCTCTCCACTCCAGCTGCTAGCGCGCGCTCGCACCTCCTCTCCCCTCCTCCTCTTCGCGTCGTCTTCGGGTTGGCGCGCTTCTCCCTCCGGGTGCGCGCTCTCTTAGTCGCTCTCTTAGGCGCTCTCTTAGGCGCACTCTTAGTCTCATACATTCAAAGTACTCGAGCAATGTGTGATGATGATGGTAACCATTCGCAATTTAATACGGAATAACAACGTAACAACACCCAACAACGTAATACCGTAATTAACAACGCAATTAACGCCGGTATAGCAACAAAGATGCTCTGCATCCTCACGATCCCCCTCGGGGAGGTGCGGGTAATTTTTTGACCGGCCACTCCTCACCACTCCTCCTCGCCGCTGCCGCCGGCGCGGCGGCCCAGCGGCAGCTCCTATATGTGGGACGGGTGGCTTTCCCGCACGACCTGGAACTCAAGATGGCGCGTGGACGCGCGACTCTGCTCCCCTAGGGGAGCTATATACAGGAACTCTAAGCGCTTCAGGCTCGCAGCGCCCCCCGCTATCGCTGCGGGGAACCACAGTCTCGCTCATTGGCAACCGGAATTACTAAAAGCCTACGGTCAACGCGTTCTCATCCTCGCGGTATACCACAATGCAACAGCTAGCTTCCACGGGCGTCCACGGGCGGCGCTGCATGTACCGGCGGCCACACGCTCGCAGTGTCGCGTTTCAATCCGTGAGCACTGTACACCATAATAAAGATATTTGGATGAGTTTGTGACCATTGTACAAGATGTTCACTCGGAAGAATGTTTCCACTCGTAATAAAACGTAATAAAACCTAAATAACGTTTTATTACGTTGCCCGTTTCAACTACAGTAACATGTTGTTGACATTCCTCCGAACCTGAACATGGATCATTTCGTATCGTGACATTATGCAATCGTGAAGATTGATGCGCTACGTCAACGCCAGGGCAATTATTTTGCGCGCTCACTGGCTCAAAAAGTGTGACTCGGTAGGGGTGCACATGAGCTACAAATTATAAACTGCGCACGCACGCCAAAAGCTGGAGGCGCGACATCAAGGTTGTTGCCGAAATTGATATAATCTGCGTTTAAGTTGCCATCTTCTTCTAGTGGCGTCTGTAAGTACGACGCCAGGGAATCCAGTGCGGAACTTTGATGGTGCGCTGCGGACAAAACTATGCAGCCGAAGACACCCACAATATAAATGAGCCGGCATGTTTTCTTCGGATTATTACCTAAGGCTTAACAAGTATTCGAATTAAAAAGATAACTTCGGTTGCTACGCAGGCGTTGGTCACGAAAATTGGTGGAAATGTTTCTGGAAAGAGATGAACAATTTCAATTGGTTGATATTAGAACGAGTACACACCATTGCCTACACAGAGAAAGCTTTTTCTGCACAAACAGTTGTTGTGAAAGCTGCAAAAAATTATTTTCTTGTATGTATGTATATTACCGTGTCCGTTTAAGTGAGCGCACCTGTGCCGGCGATGCCATGATACTCATTTTCTGGAGAATATCATGAACCGACCAAAGGCTCCCTACCACACCTTGTCAAAACCATTTCAAATAAATTCGATCTTGTACCGTATGAAAAACTGTCAAAGCCCAACGTCTTGCCTTGAGTTACTTTCGAGAGGAATGGTAAACAAATATTTGAATTGTCTTGTCCTCTCTTTAAATGTAATGTATTTTGTACGGTGCGCAATACTATAACAACAAATAGGTATATATTTGATCTTAGCGCTAAATGTATACCAATGTACATGCTTTGCGATATTTATTAAGTTTTGTAGGTAGTTCCACAAACAATACCAGGTGAAGGTAGGGAATTTTCTACCAAGTAGAGGTTTGGTACAAAAGGTTTTGTCGTTCAGTATAAAGTAGGTTTTCCTGTTATGATCTGAATTACACAGTTACAAATGTAGCCATTGTGAGAATTCATGCCGATTTTTCTGCAGCGCCACTCGCCCGAAAATTATATGTTTCGGTAAAAACTGGTAAAATCTGCCTGAGGCATCTTACCTTCAACGTCATATGTCAGATCTAAATGCTAGAAACTCACACGAGCGCTATCATTTTCGAAGTAGGACCCCCTCATTCACGCGTTTCGCTTGTTCGTGTGAACGTGCAGGATTTCAGTGAATGTACGTGGATGAATAGCTCTTACCCATTTGCGCCCGGTAAGCAATGCGGCGTCCCCGTAAATGTATATAGAAACCCTCCGCAGCCTGATAATGGAAGTTAGACGTAAGTAGATATGTTCCCTAGATACATCAGTAGATACACATACGTTTCGTTTAGCTTGATCACAACATCTCCAGCTCTTTTGTTAATGCTATAAAATGTTTCCGCGCTCCCTGCGAGGTCTTTACCGGCGGGGCAAACTTTCCCGAACTTCGTAAAATAGGCTCGGTATTCAGCACTTTTAAGTATCCCGTTCCTGTAACGTGTCTTAATCACATGAATAAAGCTTCGAGTGCCTGTAATAAATGAGGCAAAGACAACGTGTACAATAGTGCCGATACCTAATGGGAATGTACGATGGATGCAGGTGAACGTGCAATCGGTGTCCATTGGAATAGGTAGTCAGAATAGCCACAGAGATAGGGACTAGACCCGTGGAAAAAAATCACAAGCAGAAAATGTCCACTTCTTTCATGCAAACAAAACAATAGGCTACGGAATTGCCCAGCGGGGATGCTACTCCAAGAACGACGTAGACTTCGTTCCAGGTGACAATGCAGGCCTCTGGCAGATGCCGGGCTGCTAGACTGGATCAGGGCCACAGGATTGCCAGGAGCAGAATAAGGCTAGATCTGACAAGAAAAAAAACAAAACTAGCTAAGAGAGAGAAAGCGAAAAAGATATATTGCGTGAAAAAGGCATACTGCTGTCGATTTATCGCAAAAAAAAACGGCGTTTTTCACAGTTTGGTTGGCTGAGACGTGGAATGACGTCATCACTTAAAGATATTACGACAACTGCGACAAACTGAACCCGGCCTAAGACGCAGTTCTTGTCTACATCTTGTCTACATTGCTCTATTAACGGAGACGATCTGCTGGATCCTAGCCATAGACAGCTTTCTTGTAAATTGCTTTTGTCGTCGCCGGGCCGGGCTCCGCGGTGAGCAGCATCCTGGGCTTCGTTTGTTCCTGCCCGAATCCTCCCTCCAGCCGAGGGCACTGCCGGTGCCTTGCTTATCCGGGCCGCGTACGTAAACCTAAAGCGTGGCAAACTGTTCACATGGCGACCCAGTGAAACATCCCCCTCCCGAGGGGAACGATCAAATGCAGGGCATTTCCGGGGGCGCACGACGTTAAGTAGTTTGCGTTACGTTAATGTTGTTGCACTTGTGGCAACTGCTGACGAGAGAGCGCTCGTCAGCAGTAAAATTAGCAGCCTCAGCGCACGTTGAGCCCGAGAGAGGGGAGAGAGTGTCCTTGAAACGTGCCTGGGCGCGCTATCGAATGTTGATCGCGCCGATAGCGAAACGTCTGAGCCGGGCATGTCGAGGCGAGCGATGCGGACAACTACGGACGCCTAGAACGGGTGACATCGTGAGTTAAAGAAATGCTCTGCATTTAAAAGTCGTAAGCTAAGGCATTCATGAAACCGTAATAGGCATAAACAGCAGTCCTATTGCAAATTCCAAACTATTTCCTCATCTGAGCCCATTGCAGGATATAGGATATGAGCTCCAAATGCGGAATATTCACACACTCAATTGTACTGTAAAGCGCACCTTTGCGGAGATAACGCTGTGTACTAGCTGCTTTTCTTACGCCGATCATTGCCAGGTGTACAACGGGATCCCAGCGCTGAATGGCCTCAGTGTGAAACTGTACCAATCGCGGGTGACTGTGCTGCTCGGACACAACGGCGCCGGAAAGACGACGCTGCTGAATATCCTTACAGGTAGGACACCCGGAAGATGAGACAAAATAAGAGCTCTAGTTGCACACTTGAATTTTTCAGAGCTTTTCTTTTCAGTTGAAACTGATCTTAAAACATTGGGCCCCGGGAGAACGATTTTCTGGCATTTAAAATTTTATAGTTTGGCACAAAAAAGAAACAAAGCACTACATGATCTCCTCAGTATTCTTCACTGCTGGCTTTCTCACTTTCTCTCTGATGATATATATATATATATATATATATATAATATATATATATATATATCTAACGAAGAAAACGAAACACGTCGAAAGAGCATTGATTTTAACGTTTCGACCTGCAACCCCGGCCTCCGTCAGGACCGCGGTCGACGAAATGAAAGAACCAGCCCCCTTTTGACGTGTTTCATTTTCTTCATTATACTTACCGGTGCCCAAGCAAATATTTTCCGCTATATATATATATAAGAGAAAAGGTTCCTGGCTATGAGGTTAGCTGTACGATTAATAAGTCAAACTGAAAAACATAACAGCATTCATTCTAACGTTTCGACCGGGGACCGGCCTTTCTCAAAGATACAAATAGGGCAGATCAGTTGGGTTTGAATACATTTCAGTTGTGGGCGGGGCAAGAAGATGTATCAAACAAAACCTAGGCTCTACCCAACACAGACGTATGCGGAGCCCCAGACCGCAAGGGAGGGTGGGGGAAGCGTTGGAGTGGTGGGGACTGTCGACATGGGGACATTTCGAATGGGGACTGTCCTTTCGCAAGAGTAATGCGTTACATTTTACTGTTGAGAAAAATGCATTATGCAGACAACCATGCAGTTTATTTAAAGCTATATGAGCAGCATCATTAATAAAAGTTTGCCGTGATTCCACGAACCTCTGCACGTGCAGGCGTCACTGGGGCGACCAGCGGCATAGCCCGCGTCTTGGGCTACGACGCCACTACCCAGCGGGACAAAATACGCACGCTCGTCAGCTACTGTCAGCAGACCGACATCTTCTTTGAAAACCTCACGTGCTGCGAAAACCTTCTGTATTTCGGATCGGTACGTTACATGCGAAAATGATTATTACAAAAAGTGACACTTCTCCTACCTGGGAGAACCAAAATAATTCTGCTCAAGTAGAACTGCCTGTGTTTACTACTCTTTCCTGCGAAATTGCCTTGGTTGGCGTTTGCGTAATTTGATGTCGCTTCCCCCTCTCACAAAATTAACTTTAGCTGAAGAAGGACAAAGTACCGTAATATGCCAAAAAAGCAGTTTCGTCGCCCTACGTAGGTATCATTTGAATCTTTGTCAATGGAGTAATAAGTAGTTTAATCCATTATATGGCTGGGTAAGTGCATTACGCATTTTGTTATGGCCAACCATAACTACACAGCTGCTATATACCAGTCCTTTTAGTGACGCAGATACTTACTGCTCATTTCAGAATACTTAAGAGGGACCCTGCAACACTTTCGATAAACGCTTTCACTCCTTCCTTCGCATCTGGAAGCAGTGCTAAACCTGTCGGCAGAACGGAGCGGCACTGCGTGATTCCCTCGTCGCAGCAGATACGCCTTCCGTTTTAATTTTATTTTTGGGGCTTTATTTTTAAAGTTGCTATCGAATGCGTTCATTGCTGCAACTGAAGGAAAACCGGCCAACGGCCGCTAGATGGCCTTCGTGACGTAATTCGAGCCGTTGAAGAGCACGAAGGGCGTGAAAGAGCAAAATCAATTCAGTGAGTTTCCAAGTTATGTGATGGGCATAGAGCAGTAATGTTTGTGTGAGTACTTTGCGACCTCCTAATCTAAGCACGTTCTGCAACCACTTAAGATTTCAAGGAAAGTGATGCAGGGTTACTTTAACAGAACAGAGCCTGTCCCCACGCGAATCTTGCGTTTAATAATTTCATAATTTTGATAAGGGCTGATAACCGCCCCAAATATAGTTATAACCACTTACCTGAGTAGTGTGCCGCGTTCCTCGAAGACGCGTTTTTTTTGCATGTCTGTGAAACTGCACTTGAGATTTCTGTGTGCTTCTTTTCAACCTGCAAGCAAAGAGAAAAAAATTCGGGCCGGAGATACGAAGACTGGCGAAACAGCGGAACTGGAAATCTTCACTAGCTGTAACTTGGCTTTTTCTATACCTTTACATTTTATACACCGTTTACAGAGCCGCGGCGTGGGCGCAGCCATATTTGATGGCGTAACATCAGTCGCCATTGCTGGCCTTCAAAGAGGCGTTTCTCGCCGTGCCCTTCCACAGGGCCGCGGTGTATGGACGAGAACCGCCGCGGCTCTATGGGCAAATTGTGCGATATCTTTCAGCGTAGCGTGTATGGCCGCTTCTCGGACAACTAGTTATGTGTGCCAATCTTCAGAGACTAATTACACCCGAAAAATGGCCCATAAGGCTTCTTAAAGCGCTGTTCTGACTGGCGTCCATCGCCTAAGTTCCCTTTCATGCGCTTCATAGCTGTTTGGAGTGATTTTTTCTATTTCTACGGAAAGAGAAACCATGTATATATCAGGGGTAGGAAATCTGCGGCGGGGAAGTATTATACGGCCAGCGGCACTACGATGACATGGCAAGTTTCACCTCAAATGGGGCTAGACAAGAAGAAAACGAGATCGTATCCAGTTGGTATTGCCTCCATCTTCGCATTCAACCAGATATCGTCTTCACTTACTTTATTTGCACCAGTCTAGAGAAGCCCACCTCCCCTATCCAACTTCCGCCTCGATGTGCCATCCGACCCTTCCCTTGTGGCCTTCATGCAACTCGGCCCTTTACCTCTAAAGATTGCCGACCGATGATGTGAATGAAACGGCATTGAACCGCGGTTGGTCAACTTTTAGCTCATGACCATGCACGGATCCGTGCGCGCACGGAATATTAAGAGTTGTAAATAACGTCGAAGCTGCATCCTCCGGGGCATGGCAACCGCTGCTACGGCTTAGCTCTGGTGGCGCCGACGTGCATATCACAGGCTTGCAGTGCGAGGAAACACATGCAAGGCTTACTGAAGGTACTTTTCTGCGCTCGAACGAGTAGAAACGATGGGTTAGCGGCAGGGCCTAACGGCGTTGCTCCGGGGCGCCGTAGTGCAATGAAAGCGGTGCACGTTTGGTAACGCGGGACTAGATGTTCTAGTCCGTGGCAAAGCCAATATGCGCTAGCGAAAAGTAGAAAGGAATCTGTGTGTCACCACTCCAGATAGGCTTAAATATCCAGGCTGACTCATTTCGCCGCGACGACTCGCGCGCAACGCGGAAATACGTCAAAAAGCATGCTTTAGAAGAAGCGTGCCGAGGCAGATTGTTGTCCACTACACAACGCTTGGCGGCTGCCTTCCGTTACGGTCGGAAAAATCACCCTTGGCGATGTTATTTGGAACAAAATTCTTCCCTTTGGTAATGGCGATCTAGCCCAGCCTGGTGTCCGTGTCGCGCTCACCGTGAGGAAAGCCTTCATTCCAAAAGGCCATACACACGGATAGTCTTCGCAAAGTTGTTTCCAATGAGCCTCGCATGGTGCGATTCTTCCCACACCTTGAGGAGGTCCCCATCGCCGCTGGTACATCCAACTGCGGCGCAATTTTCCCCCCGTAAATTCCAGGTCAAATGTCCATGTTCAAAGTGCGCACTTCGCTTAGCACCCTGGTAGCCTACGGCAAGAACCTAAACCACCTCCTGTTAAAGGCCTGTCACGGCGAGTGCGGCGCTAGCGTCACCGTGTTGAAGGTCGGTCCAACTGCTCGGTTTAAACGGTCTGTGGATTTAAGTTGACTTTTCTATGGATTTACCTTGGCTTTTCTATAGCTCGTGTTCTTGTACGGGGAGAGAGCACTTATAGGTCAGCTCATATTATCCGCATATACAAACAGATGCCACCGAGCGCACGCTATCTCTCTTAATTAGGAGAACACTTTCATATCAGAGCTGACGTCTTTACTGGGTACAGAATATACCCGACGCGGCGTGAATTCCCCACACTTGCTTGTTAGTTCCTTGCCACCAATCCACTTTCCATCACAATTCTTGGCCTGGCATTTTCCTCCCCTTCACTTTGCTGCACCTATTTTTGAGCGACCGCCTGCATGGCTGGAATTCTAGCATAAACAGCTCTGCTTTTAATAAGCGCCATCCCGCTCTCTAAATGTGGATGACTACCGAAGCTGTTCGTGGGTGATTCGTTGGCCCAAACTCACGCTCAAAGCGCGCCGTCGCGCCGGCGCAGCGTTTCAGCGGTCCTCCAGCCACGCCGGCGTCTCGTGTTTTCCGCGTCGTGGTATTTCAGGCGCCAACGGGCATCATTCTTACGCTTTCTGTTCACAGCCCCGGATCGTCGTCGGTGGCATCCTTCCTCCATGTTCCCTCCCACTGCCACGTTTTTTAAATGCGGAGCATTTCTTAGGCTCGCGATGTCACTCGTCGATGTTGTCGGCGCCGTCCACACGCTCACTGCGCATGCGCGTCGCGTCGAGGCGCAGGTGCGCGTCTCTCCCCCGTACCCTCCTCGCTCTCAACAACAGGTGCGGCGGTGCGGGAGGAGCGCGTGTACCCCGTGCGCTCCGTCGCTCTCAACAACAGCTGCGGCGGTGCGGGGGGAGAGCGTCTGTGAGCGCATGCGTCGTAGCTACCCGTGCGCTGCGTCGCGCTCAACAGTAACGGCGACAGAGCGCTGTACACGTGATAACGGCGTGGTAGGTGCGTGGAAAGTTCGCGCGCTTGTGTACGGAAGTGTGCGCATGCGCGTCTCTCGCCCGTACTCCTCTCCCCCGAACGCGGGCGGTGTGTATATAAGCGGCGGAGCGCGCGTTCGGAATTCAGTCAAGGGCTTTCGCTTGGATTTCGCTTGACTTGACGCTTTGCTTGACGGCACCAAGCAATAAAGACAGACTTTAACTTTACACTCCTTGCCTTCGCTTCTCCTTCATTCAATAAATAAGAGTAATAAAGACGAAATAACAATTAAGCATTCCCAAACCATACCCAATTACGCAACATTCACGCACTACCCCCACCACTCTGCGACGCATTTACTCGAGTTCCCCCCGTGGGAAGATGCGGGCGGGTTTTTTTTTTTTTTTTTTGACGAGTAGACTTCACTGTGGAAGGCACAATGCGGGAGAGCCAGCTTATAAATACCAGGCTAACACTGATATTCCTAACGTCTGCGTCACCTCTAAGCACACTGCGGGGAAGACATTTGCAGGGGCAATATACGGCATCAAAATACGAAGCTGCCGGAGGCGAAAAGGTGGCCGAAGGGAGACAAGGTGCGGAAGTGAAGAGGAGGGAAGTGGCTTTCTTTTCAGTCTACCGAGGGAAAAAAACGGGACAGTTTGCATGTAGCAGTTCCGCTGTAGAAATTACACTCACTTCTGAATCCTTCTTTTCCTTCGTGGGTGCAGCTGAAGGGAACAAGCTGGGCGGCGCTGCAGGCGACCATTGCGGAGACGTTGAAGGTGGTGCATTTGGAAGACAAGGCGTACTGCATGCCCGACACCCTCTCCGGGGGAATGAAGCGGAGGCTCAGCCTCGCGATCGCCATCGTGTCCAAGCCGAAGGTGAGGGAATGGGGCCTTTCATTTATCGAAAAGGGTAACAATAGCTAGCGCAAAATAGCCAGTAAAATTCGTCCGAACGTGTTTCAGAAATCATAAGCTATTCCACTTTGTGAAGGTGGATGACCAGCGAAGCTTTACAGCACATGACACGGAGGCGACTCCGAATTCGGGTAATAATTGGCCGTGTTCGAACGTGGTTAAGCCAAGCTTGTCGAGTGATTATTCGCTCTCGCGCCAAGAGCGAGTAGTAAGTGATCACACAATACCATAAGAGGACAAAATACCGGCGCTGCATTGTGCAGCTGCTGCTGTAGGCACGGACGTGTGCACTGTCCGTTGTGCACTGTGCAGTGGGTTGTGCACCGTTGTGAACGTGTGCAATGCCGTATGTATGTATGTATGTATGTATGTATGTATGTATGTATGTATGTATGTATGTATGTATGTATGTATGTATGTATGTATGTATGTATGTATGTATGTATGTATGTATGTATGTATGTATGTATGTATGTATGTATGTATGTGTACATGCGTGTATGTATTTAAAGTAGCACCAGCCTCAGGTCAGTACCAAAGGAAAACCCTGGCGTTCACACCTTGGAACTCTTGTAACCCACGTTACACGGAAGTGCTTCCGTGCAGGTAATACAAGTTTACCTGCTTTACAACAAAGCAAAAATCCTTGAAGATCGTACTGCGCTTAGAGGACGCAACATTTCAATATCACGTGTTTCTGTCGCTCCTGCTCACCAGTATTTTGTTATCGTCCCCTGCATAGCTGGTCATCCTTGACGAGCCGACGACTGGGTTGGACGCCGAAACACGCCGGAATGTGTGGGACGTAGTCCAGGCCGTGCGGAAAGAACACTCAGTCCTTCTGTCGTCACACGATATGGAGGAGGCGGATGCAATCGGCGACAGTATCATCGTCATGGCACGTGGGAAAGCTGTTTGCAGTGGTTCGATATCCTTTCTAAAAAAGGCTTGTGGTACGTTCGATCTACGGCTACCCGCAGTTTACTCGTTGGCGTACTCACTTGCGCACGAATACTCACTGGACGAAAAAAGAGAGGAAAACGTGTTTTTAAGTGCATTAGCGGCCAACGGTTTGTCTAACTACCCTTGGTATCATGAGCGCCGTTAAGCCATATTTGATGAGAAACTGGTGCGCTAAATAACAAGATATTCAGGATGTAAATATTTATTGTAAGGCCTCGGAAATCGGTTTGCGTATTTGACAGTATAATTACTTGATTAGCTTGGGTTGTGGTGACATTTTACCGTATATTCAGTTCTTGCTGACATTAGTTTGACAGTAGAACACAAGCCTTCGTATTCGCACTCAGCACATAATGCGCTTACGTTTCACTGCAGCCTATACTCCAAACTATTGTATTGAAAACCTCTTACTCGGGCTGTCCATACTCGTCCACTGAACGTAAAATATTATTCTTAAGGGAGCCCACTTGTCAAGGATACTTCCAACTATACCAGGGAATACCCAGTCAGGACTTGATGGAATTTTGAGCCGTTGAAAATGCGTATGTTGTAAATTGCCGTAACCTTATATCCATCGCAGTATTTCTGTTGAGGTCATAGTTTCTCGTCATGTTTGGTTTTGTTCACTGGAGCAAAAGATTAACAGGTTTGTGGTGTGCATTGCATCTCTTTGCAGGCGTGGGATACAAGATAACTCTGGCGAAGGTTCCTGAAAAATTTAATGTTAAGAATGTGCTAGCTCTGATTCACAAAACCGTGCCAGGCGCGGAAGTGGATAACGACAAAACGGGAGAAGTCATCATCGCCCTGAATACGCTCAACCACGAAAACTTTCCTGGTATGTTCAAGGCGCTGGAGCACGATTCCGTAGGATTGGGCATTGAGGCGATTGGAGTGACCGCTGCGACGATGAAGGACGTTTACTTGAAGTAAGTCTGTGGCGAAACGTTTAAAACACGAGAAAACATGAAAGTTGGGAGGCGGTAAAAACACAAATAAAAATGAAGGAAGCTCACACTAACGCGTAAGACTTTAATGTAGTGAAGCCGTACGCAACCTTCATAACCATCACGACTGTTCACGATTTCAGCCGATTTGCTTCTTATTCTCTGCCGCAACGACTTTTACTTCATCGTTGTGGCTATATGTGTGAGCTTCCTTGATTATTTTGTAAGTGAGTCATCGGACATCACCTTGGAGGGGCGTACGCTATGACATGCTCTCTCGTTACGAGCAAGTGTTACCATGATTACGGCGAACGCTGTAGTTTTCTTTTTGGCCAGTCTTGACCAATTCCCCTACGGGAGTTTGCTTGGCTTGACGAACGTGCGCCGGGGACACTGGGCGATCGTCTCGAGGCACGCACACCTGAGAACTCGGTATTCTGTTGGTTTTTTGTAACTGCGGAGTCGTCAGCCGCCAAGCACGCGCTCATGTGCGCGTCCTCGGCGTTTTTTTTTTTGTATTTTTTAACTGCGAAGAGGAAAAACTACGATTTGCTAAACAGCTTCGGTGTAGAAATTCGAGAAGTTCGCACTTGTACAAATATGTAATGCTGATTATAAGCGGAAGTAACTTTATAAGCTTTTCATAATGTAAATTTGTTGCACCTCTCCCGAGTTCTGGTTCTTAAGAGGCTTTCTATAGCCTACGAAAATTTTTCCTGAACTGCTTCTTGCATATCTTAGGACTGTGCCTTTGTCAAAAAAGTGCCTTCGACACGAAAACGAACAGCCTAAGTTTATACGCCTCCCAAGGACTAAAGGGCTGCTGCCCGCAAGACAACATGGTGTGCAGGGGTGCACCCTTTACAAGCCACTCGCTTCGTTGTTCTGGCGGTCACTTCCATGACGCATATACGACGTCAGCGAAATTTTCTTGTATCCGGGAATAAAACACTTTCTTATAAAAACGTTAATACACTTACCCAGACTTCTAAATACCTACCTACAAAGAACGCTACTGTTAAACTGGAAGAGCGAGCTAGTAGCCGTTGTGCAGCGGAAAATTAATGAAGCAATAAGCTTTAATAAATGACTTTACCGCCGGAATAGACACCCTCAGTTCGGGAAAACTAAGAATTTATTGAGAAAATCTACCAAGCGGCGTTGGTAGGTAAATTTCCCCGACTGCAGTGTTACGCGGACTCTGGGATCTGTGCTGCATCCTGTGCTGCATTCACGCCTCATTAAGGGCCACTCGCCAAAAAGGTTTTGCGGGGGGGGGTTCCAGTAGTCATTAAAATCTGTGGCTGATTCCGGCTGAAGACCGGACTGAACGCACTTTGTACAAAAAAGCCAGAAGACAAAGCAAGGACGAAAGAAAGTCACTGGACATATATATATCGTGTGGACCTTACAAAATAGTTTCTAAAGGCTAACACGACGCCTAATGCCGCCGGTTCAGTTCATTCTATCTAGAAAGCAACCACTGTCCTCACTCTTCACAGTCAACAGATATCTTCATGTCGAGTACTTCGTTTGTTGCGTGGTCACGATGTGTTTATGGTGGCAAAAAAAAAAACCATCCTATCGGAAGTCGATGATGTTTTAACGCTTCGCGCATATTCGACGAGAGGTCTGGTACCTGCCATTAAGAGTAACTTTGTACTCTTACGGAATAATAAAGTTTTGCTGAGCTTAGCAATGCGGGGGAAAAATGCCAACTCACATGTTGAAATTGATTTCCAAACACACTTCCGATCATTACAACAATACACAACGATTTATTTTGATGCACAGAAAAGCATTAATTTTCGTCTCACAGCTATCCGTCTCGCGAAGCACATTATTCAGGATGTGTAGTTTACCGAGAAAGCCAGGTACTGAACTAAATCATGACCTGTACACAGCAGCTGATATTTCATGCGGCAGAACAGTGGCGCTGGTTACTGAGAGCCGGGGCCGGTTTTCCGGCCTAGTGCGTGCATTTATAACAACCAAACTTTCCAGCTTGTGGAATACTTTGAGCAGTTTTGAAGTGTAGCAGCATTTGCAAACTTCGTCCCGTAATTTTGCAGAGGTTATGCTATGAAATATTTGGTAATGCCCTCTGGGAAAGGAGGCCGCAGTTAATCGTGAGGTAACGAGTGTTATGCGTTGTCAGAAACGCACAAGAATTATTTTACCTCTAAGAACGTTATACGTGCTCCTCGTTTTTGGCGTTCACTTTGCACACTTTAAAGGTGTCCCACAAGGCGTTTTGAGCAGACTAAATGAACAAGTGTAGTAGTTAGGTTAGGTGGTCAAAGTCATCTGTGCCATGTATACCATTTTAAGTGCAGCAAAAAACTGACACTTTCGTTGCAGAGTTTCTTGTCCCTGGAGGGAAAAGGACACGAGAGGGTACGAAGTTGATGGTACACTAGAGAAAAAGGCTTGAATAGCAATGGTTGCAAAATATCAGCAACGGATGGCCGAAGCGTTGCGTCGTGAACCGGAAACCGTTATTTATTTTTTCGGTTCAGTTTCGGTTCAGGTTTAGCGTGTTGAAAAAAATAACGGTTCGGGTTGGGATTCCGTTCCGGCAAAAATACCGATTCAGTTCCTGTTTTCGGTTCGGTTCGGTTCCGGTTTGGCACCAGAAGAAACACGGGTTCCTTCCATGCCCTTAAACAAGACAAAAAGTAGGCTCGGGAGGCGGGAGGAGGATGGGGGAATATAGTAGTGCAGCCGGCAACCAAACCCTCCACATAACGATACTGACAGCACTGAGGACGTAAAAAACGAAGGAACAGCCTTTATCAAGCAAAGAAAGCCTCTATGCTATCAGGACAAAGAGCGAGGGTGGAATAATCGTTTTGTGCACTCATATGCACGGTCGAACAAAAGGCAGGCGCGGCCTCGTAACTCACACTACTCTTCAGAGATCGCTCGTAGTATCAGTTACGGTGTATTTGTCTAGTAGTTGATAACTGCAGGGTCGCGTAAAAGGGTTCTGATAAGTGAGGATGAGGGATCGAATTCACGACGCACACTAAAGAAAAGGGCCCTGCGGCGTACTGTGCAACCCTTGGGATGCTTTTTTGCTAACGTTAAACGTGTTTAGAATCCATCAGAATAACGGAATGACATACTACTACTGCCCGTGTACGCGCGCGCATTGCGTTATCGCCAACGTAACCAAGCTTGACATTTACTCGAACATGCGCCCAATTAAGCAATAATATAAACCGAGGATGGTTAGGAACGCATGTACGTGCTCACTGTTGCATATTTTGAGGTGGTTATTTAGTAGTTAGATCCCATATTTGAGACTGTCGTACGCACCAACACATGTCATCGCCGCGTTCACGCGGTGACTCTGACAGAGTCGTTCTCTTCTCCTGAGGTATTGCCGCGGTGTGTGGAACTGTACAAGTCTCCGTCCCCATTCCTTCAGTCCAACTTTTGTAGTCATGAGCACAGGTGTCGCGTTCATAAGCAGAATGGTAAATAAAAAACAAAATTGGCCACGTGTCTGCTGACTTCGTTGCAAATTTCGTTTCAGTACGATAGCCGTGTGGCGCCCCTACTACGCAAATCAATTCAAATTTACCGCGTTCCACTGCTCCACTATGAGGCCGTTCAGGCACGCGCGGTCCACGCGCTATACTACTGGAATCTTTTATTACTATTGAACGACTTGGAATGCCGCCAGGAGCTATAGTGGCGCGGGCGACAGCAGGCGACAGCAAAAGTTTTTTCTGTTACACAGTAATTGTAGTACTTCATTTTCTATCGCAAAAATCAAGCGTTCCTGCATTTGGTAACAAAGGAACACTGCAAATATCAGTTATGCACTGATTTTGCACCTTAAAACTGCGTAATGATTTGTTTTTGTTCGACAATGTTGACAAGTATGAACACTGGCACCCGATATAGATGCGTAAGAATGGATTTGGGTATGTAAACGTATTGTTCAAAGTTTGCACTTTGGCCGGGCGGCTGATTCGAGAGACAGACAGACAGACAGACATACATACATACGGAGAAGCCGAAATTTCTTCGTCGTAGTTGCCCAAGAAAGACATTCGCCTTTAAAAACGGTGCTACCGAACGTAAAAAGTCAGGCGGCCCCATCCCAAAGCCACGCATATTATAGAAGCATCAGACGCGAGCTACCGGAGGTTATTGCAGACGTCACCAAGAAGCGAGGCATCATGGGCAATATCCAAGTGGAGCGCTCGAGCAGTGCGATGACAAAGTGAAACGAGGAGGAAACGTGCCACGGGCGAAATTTCCTAGTTTAAATTTGCAGTAACTGGTCTAATACTCAACCCTTTAACAAAACTCCTGAACGAGATGATTACTAGAAGATTTATTTGTCGAAATAGTGGGCACCCACGTATCGACGAAAGCTATTTCAGGGCCCATTTGGATCATGCACTTAGTCACGAGGAATGATGAGCAGAGGAATTAACATCCAAGGAATCACGTGAAGCCTATCTTGAAGCTTTCCGTAGGCTTTTTTTCTCATTTAAGCTGTCAGTTTATCTTACTGATTGATTCCTGACAACAATCATCCTCTCTGTTCTGGCAGCACTAGACTTCCTCTTTACCGCAGTGTTTGTTTTTTTTTTGTCTGAAAGATTTCTATAGTCCCCAAAAACAAAGTTTCCGTTAGCACCGGTGTTTCTTAAACAGTTGAATATTTGAAACGCACAGAATACTGCAGCGATTGAATGAAATGCACAAAGTTATAGCTGGCGCTTAGCTCTCAAGGCCTCCATGTAGCTGTAAAGTGGGAAATTTTGGATGTGTTGACTGCTCCAAACTTTGCTCCATCCAAAACTAGCTAAGCGAATTTACACACAAGAAAACAAGTACGCGTACAATTGCGCGTGTTAAGTATAGTGCGACGCAAGTCCTTTCCGATGTGATTTAAAAAAAAACCTCGGTTCCTTAAAACGTTCACGCCAGCCACATATATTCCTCTTTTTTCTTGTCCAAGTAGTCGAGTATGACAAAATAAAATTACAAGAAAAGTGGCGGTAGCGGCTGATTAACAGAACGCTCAAGGATGTTCATTTTAAGTACTTGCGAATACATGCAAATCTTCAGAGAATCCAGAAGTTTATGATTGTTTTTCGAATTGCAGGATAAACCTGGACTGGACTCCTGGAGGAAAAGAGCGGGAGACAGCAGTTGATGGTTTGTATAAACATGCGTCTTGTGGTTCTTTTCTAATGCGTAGTTGGCAGCTTTTTCATGTGTCGTCCTGAAGCTGCAACTCTACAACACAGGTGTGCGACTCGTCTAAGGAAACACATGCCGATCAACTACCCCGAGATTACAATGCCCCAGATGCATGCCGATCAACCACCATGAGGTTCCAATGCCCCAGATGTAAGGGGTCTGAGCGTTAACGTATATTTGGGTTGCATTGCTCAAAATGTCAGTTTGTCACAGTTGCACGCGTCAGTTTACCAGCTGCCAAGTTTTAAGAAACTCTTAGCCCGAACGGGCAGCCCTGCTCGAGATCGGGGTCACTCGTGCGTAAGGCGAATTATCGAATAATAAATTCTATCGACCCAGAACGTTTACCTGGTCAAGCATTTAAATAAAAGAAGACTACTCACCGTGGTAATAATTTCAGACAAACAAAATCTTCTAATTAGTCATATTCAGCAGAGCGTTACATTGTTTTGGTTATTCGTCGCCATAATATCCGGGGGTGCTTTAATGGCTTGTGTAGCGACAGGCAGGGTTACAATTGCGCGTGTAGTGCATTTGAGAAAAATGATTGGAAACACTGATGCTCACCAAGTGTCTTAGGGTGCTATAGGAGGGCAGGTGAAAAAAGTTCCTCATATAAAGTTTGAAGTTGCTGCATTCGCCTCCTTTGTGTGAAGGAGTTTAATGGAGAAGTACCCTGCAGCATAAAATTCGCGGTGCACTTGCGCATTCACAGGATGATGAGCTGTGGCGTAGCGACCTCTGCGTGGAGCGATTTTTGCAGCAAGTGGTTGGTACGCATGAATTCGGCCACAAAACGTCCTGGAAAACCTCTTACGCACAGTATGAAAAATTTGTATAGCGGGCTACTCTGCCTTGGTGTGGAAAAGGAACTATGTACCAACAGGAAAACAACAAGTTGTGCCTCCCTGAGACACTCCAGAAATGTAAATTACGAGGTCCATTGTGGCTGTGGAGCTGCCGAAGCGAAGTTATGGATCAGCTGCACCTAATAACAATAGCCCTCTTTCTCCTGCCCTTTTCATTCCCGCAGAGAGGGCCATAGAAGAGCTGTGCAAAATGGTCGTGAAGAATCCGACAGCGTGCCGTCGTTTCTGGGCCCTGTTCATGAAGCGGCTTATCTACGTGACCCGCAGTTGGAGCTTCCTTTTCGTTGGCATTCTGATTCCTCTGGCGCTGCAGCTGTACATCGCAACGAGCACAAAAATGCCAACAGCTAACCAATGGAGCGCCGGTGACAAGGTCGTTATAAATGGCACTTTTCCCATCGAGGTGCGACTAGGCTCCCACTTTCCGGACTCGGTCGTCTACCTTCAAGACTCAACAGCCACGAACGCGAAGCCAGGGCTTCCGCCTGCTCGTCGAGTCAGAAGGGTGCAGAGTCCGCGTCGTGAAGGATCTCAACAAGGCGCTTGAAGAGATCGCCCTGGAGGACTTCGGCCACTACATGCGGACTCACCCAATGGCCGCCGCTTTCAAAAAGAACGAGTACGTTTGCCCCTCTGCGCAGCCTGAGCCTGTCTAGAGCATCCCTACAATAAGTGGCGCCATTGAGGCATCCTTTCGCAGCATATGAACGGGGTGCTTCGTATGAAAGGGGCGCTTAATTTTCGGTTTCATTTATAGCCCCCTTCTCAGCGTGCTTGTGTGCTCCTGAGTGGACTTTTTTTATTTTTGCCATTTTACAAGTGTCTACGTTAAGCAAGCCCTGATTGGCTGCGGCAAACGACATGATTGCGACGTAAAACAGGGCGTGAAGTTAGTTTCCCTGCATGACAAGGGCCTGGCGACAAGAACCGCAAGCGTCTGAAACGGTTGTGAAACATGCGTTCTTGAAATGGACGCAGATCAGATTTACGTCCCTTGAAAGCACTGTTAAGATATCCTCACTAAAGAGCACCACCGTACCAGATATAAATAGCGATTTCGTAATGTGTGCAAACATTTTTTGCTTTGTCCATCTCTAAGCGTGGAGTACAGGTCTTTTTAATCAATATCTAGCAGTAGCATCCTTGCGCTAGCGTGTTTGACTGCTTCACTCCTCAGGATCGTCCCTACAAGTTAGCCTCAAGGAGAGTTGCGAAATACCGTTACCCAATGCTCGCGGTATTCACACCGTAACCAGGAATGGCAGTGTGTGCGGGGCTACCTGCTAAAGAGCTCAACAAGTCGTTTTGAACTTTTGTCACGTAGTATTTCCGAACTAACGTACGCCTCTATCGGTCATCTTGGCAGACTCACTGCGAACGGAGATATAATCACGCGTGCGTAAATTAGGAAACGGATTTTATTGTTATCGATGAAAACACTTCAACAGAAAGTAAAATTAGAAGCAAGTATTGAATAACTGAGGGATTCAACAGGTACAGAGTGCTACCAACTCACTTCCGGCATCATATACCGATACGTTAGACACGTTTTAGCCATAGGCGTAGAGTTTTCATTTCCCCCGGGGGGGGGCCTCGGCCCCTGTTCTTGCAGCCCGTAATGATGACGATGAAATGCACCCATCATTATCATGTACACATACATAAACACATGAATACACACACACATACATACATGCACGCATACATACATACATACATACATACACATAGCATACATACATAGCATACATACATACATACATGCATACATACATACATACATACATACATACATACTACATACATACATACATACATGCATACATACATACATACATACATACATACTACATACATACATACATACATACATACATACATACATACATACATACATACATACATACATACATACATACATACATACATACATACTTCTGGTGCGTTTCTAGTGCGCTGCGCTTGTCCTCCTATGGTTAAGGATTCGAAGGAAGAAACGTAAAGTATGAAAGTAAGCCGTCCACATCTGTGCCAATTTAACGGCGCAGTAAGCCTTTACCCCAATAAAATAATAAGTGAAAACGTAGAGGCAACTCTAAAGAAATGTTAACAGGTATTATGACCCTCGTAAGGGCTTGGGGAGGCAGGCGGTGGCAAAATTCAGCACTGCCGGGGGGCGGGGGGGGGGGGGTCTGCGCTCCCCGGGAAACACTGCAGGGGGTGTTATGGAACTGGACGCAGACGCGAGGCCATGGCTGAGCCGGACCGAGATTTATTAGCCTCTTTCTCCTCTAGCCCCTGATGGCCATGATAGTACGCGGTCGTCTTCCTCTTCTTCCATAATTTCGCAACATACTCCCACCCCCGACGGTGGCGCTAGTGGTGGGGAAGTGCAGAGCAGATTAGTCTAGGCTTGTCGTAGATTAGTCCAATGTCATTCCTGCGGAGTCTGGAGGTGGTAGATGCCTTTCTGCTTCATCCTCCATCGATGCTTTGAGGCAGGATGCCTTCTTCTTGACACTTTCTTGGCTAAGACGGGGCCCGAAGTTTTTCTTGAATGAGTCTGTCTTTTGAATGAGACAAGGAAGTTGTTCCTCGAGTGAGCATGGATAAATCGTATTCGAAACCCAGCCTGAATCTTCTGGTCAGTAGTTCCCTTTTCTCTTCCTGTTTGCTTTCGAAGTTTCATTCTAGGTACGGGCGGAGTATTTCCCACTCGCGTCGGAACCGTTGTCATGGAACTGGAGTTTCTTGCTTGTAGTCGAACGGACGCTTCCCCTTCGCGTGCTTGAATTTGCGTGTTCCGAGATTTGTTTTCCAGCCACTCGTTTTCTAACTGCGATGCACGAATGAATGCCTTGCTGCCGTTGCACGCGGGATCACTTCTAGGTTGTTCCTCTGTTGTCTTTATCTGAGTGTTGCCCATGCGGGTTGGCTTCTTGGGTTTGGCCGCGGGCGCACCCGAGTCTGAGAGGGTATCGTCATCGCTTCGGTGAAATGCCACTGGCGCCGGCTGCTTGGTGGG